>SNQJ01S0053360.1:33975-79324 GCA_010110895.2 Picea sitchensis
TCAAGGGGAGGGGCATGTTAAGCCCTAAATAGTGGCTCATTACCCCTTAATTAGGGCATATTATATTAGTAATGCTATTTTATTTATGTCGGCTTTAGGCCATTAGTTGTAATTATACCTCCTAGTCTCCTATATATACAAAGGAGACATTTTCATTTTAAATCATCTTGTAATTGTACATTTATGTGGGCATAAGGAGGTTGCCCCCTCGAAGAGGCTTAGTATCTGAATTTCTCTCTTTTTCAAGGCACTGAGTACTTATTCTGAGGTTTTTCTATTCTATATTGATATTTGGTTCTTAAAAAGATAACTATGTCTAGAATTGTGCCATCCCTCCACCATCTCCTATAGGATATGCTTCTAGCTTCGTTGCAATATCCAAAGATTCAGGCTGTGACGCAACCTTCTATTAAATTGACAACCAATAAATGTGTGGTAGTAGTGCTACAATAAACCATTCTTGGTGTTGTTGATCAAGGATATGGAATGTCAATATACCCATCAAATCCTTAAATCATTGATCATAGTCCCAAACTAACTCATTATGCACTTGTTTGATTTCCTTCAACTCTGTAATGTACTACGATTCATACTTTGGATTCTTGAACTCTTTCAACAGTGTTTGCCTAATTTCTACTAACATCCTTGCTTGTTCTATAGGTGTGGTACTCTGTAGTTTCATATACCAGACTAATGTGAAACCTCTAAAAGTTGTTCCCAGCTGTGCAATTTTTACAACCTCATCTTGGACATTCTTTATAGCCCAAATTGTCTCACATAGGAATAGATGTTGTTTCCGGTCCACCATCGAACTCCATGTAACTTAGGAATTCTTAGTGTGTTTTCTAACCCTACCATGTTGTTTTGTATAATACCTCCCCTCAACGATGTTTGTTGACTCTGAATCGACGCACTGCTTACACTGCTCTAACTACTACTACTCTATCTTCCCTTTCTAAATACAAGTGCTTTTGAAAAATCCTCAAATGTTACTTCTGATCTAGGCGACGTACATAGGGTCGTGGAATCAACGCAGGATCCAGTCTAAGTAGGACTTAATGACTCTTTTATTATAGGATTGAATTGAGAATTCTCTTCCTCTCCTTCTATGTATGATATTTATATGATGTGGAATATTACGTAGGGTTCTCTCCCCTCAAGCTCAATGTTCGATTATCCTTTCTCAACCCAAGTATTTAGCCTCTTGTACCTTCTTCCATTGTGCAATACTCCAAAATCATCTTCCTCTTCAGATACACCTTCTTCGTTTCTCTACATCCTCAGTCCCTCCCTTCCTTCTTCATTTATTCCTTCATTCTTTCCTACTTTTAGACTATCCTATGGTCATCCCCTAGTTCCCCTATGTGCATGAATCCCCTTAGAAATCAAACTCCATTGTCATCACACACTTGTTGCACAACAACATCTTTATCCAAGTACCCAATGATTTCATAAACCTTCTGCATGGTCCTTTAAATAAATCCCTCTCTACAACAGTGTATGATTGTGTACAATCTATTGCAAATTCCATAATATAACCTGCCAATATACTGTTCAACCAAAAATCAATTGCATGAGAAGTATTATTACTAACAAAATTCAACTGTCTTACCAACTCAAGAGTCTAGTTCCTCGGTGTTGTAGTTCAATACCTTCCATTATTCTCTGCTAAGGTTTCTATCGAATCAGTTAAGATAGGAAATTCACCAAAGAAAATCTCATGGAGCTCTTTGTACACATACATTTGCATCTATTGCTCGTCTCTCCTATGAGGGTTTCTATTATCTTTCTAAGAAAATTTGTGTTCATTCCTTTCTATCCATTCGATGATCTCTTTCTTAGTCAACCTCCAAAACATTCCCTCAATCATAGATTTCGAGTCCTCGAAATGAAACCATTTGTTGGCGTGCGGTTGTAAGACCCTAGGTTCAGTTTACTCTACCAACAAACCTTGTAGACACCATCCCTTTAGACATCACTTGCATGAAAGTGAAGTCTCACCCAAGGCATCTATTGGGGATGTAGGAACCAATTTTCTGCAGGGATGAGGTGATGGGAGGCTATCATCATGTTCATTCTTACTTACCTACCCCATGTGTAGTATTTTGTATCTATTTCCCTTGATTAGTTAGTTCACTTCAATTATGCAACATCATTGTGACACAAATTGCAACATAAACTATTCACTATAACATTTATTTTTACTGCACATTAATTATCTACTACACAGGTCTAGATCTAGTTATGCGAACAATTGAATAAAGAGACATTCAGACATAATTTAATGTAGTTCACCCAAAATTCAGGCTACTTCCACAACGACTGTATTATTTATTATTATTTGTGAAATCATCTCAGGCTTGCACACTGTTCTTACAATAGATACATCATGATGTATTTCCCCATCGTGCCTAGCCACTCTACAATGCAAGCCTCTTTCTACAAAACCCTCCCTAAACCTTCAGACATAGACTCTCTCTCATTCTTAGTATATTCTCTCACTCTCTTCATGAACCCCATTCTTCCAACCCATTACATATTTATCCATATAATTTAGGGATAAAACCATATTCTCTTATACCAAAACCCTATGAGAACTCATGATTACAACTCAATGTTTGGGTGTGCTTTTCCTATCTTTTCACTTGCATGTTTCCTTTACATTCTTGACTAACGTCCTTCCTTATTTTGTGCATCTATATTATTTTTTATGCCTAACTTGTTTTGCACGTTCCCTCCTCCTTCATTCTTCAAACTTCCTGTCCAACACCTTGGTACCTTTGTGGTGACATGTATTTCCATGTAGATCCATGGGTCAAGATGTGGTTGGTCCACATGAAACAATTGATACCATGCCACATTTCTTGTATAATTAAGGTTCCAACACAGAATTCAGTCAAAGGCCTGGAAGACATGATGACATCAACCTCCATGTGTCATTCCAAATCCACTAATCCATACAAAACTTCCAGGTCAACTACCATGTCATCATTCCATGTTAGCTTGGCGTCCAGCCAAGTTATGAGGTGTCATGCCACATCAGGTATCCGTGTCTTTGGTGTCAATTGGACATCCATATTTGATTTTTATGAAAAAGTGAATTATGGATTTCTCTAGATCCCAGATTTCTAGATGTGTCAAGGTTCCCTATAGAGGTTCTACATTTGTATTTGGTTCTTTGTAGAAATAGGATTTATGGGAATTTCCAGATCTTGGATTTTCGAATGTTTATAGGTTCCATTGCAAGTTCCTTCATAAAATCAGAAGGGGTAGAACCCTGGAATCCCAAATTAGAATGGTTCCATGTCAAGGTTGTGAGGTAAGCTCAGGATGGAGTCACCACCTCAGATATTCTCACTATCCATTATTAGGAGTAAAACCTCGCAATGAGTTGTTATAAAAATCCGGATCCGTAGATATCTAGATGAAGAGAGGTTGCAGGTTGAGATTTCTCTCAACTATCTGACTAATTTGGGTGGTTGTAAATCTAAAATCACTGCAATCTTGGAAATATCCACTAATAATCCCTTATTACATACCACATGGCCCAAAAAAATTCCAAAAGAAGCGCAGAAAATACATTTCTTCAAGTTTAGTGAAATACAACATTGTCTACACCTATCCAACATTATCCTAAGTAATTCTATGTGATATTTCAATAGAAAAAACATAGTCCAATCATGTAAGTATACTTCAAGGAAATTATGAATAAATTTCTTAAAAGCTGCAACAACAACTCTTGAAAAAACTACAGGTGCATTCTTTAGTCCAAAGGGCATCACTGTGTACTGATAACTTCCCAACTCTATTGAAAAAATAGTATTATACTTGTCTTCCTGTACAATCCTTATCCGGTGATGTCCTGAGAAGCCATCTTTGAAATAATAAGTCTCCTTACATCCTACATTCTCTATCACTTCATCTGTAAATGATGTTGGAAATTGATCATGTAGACATGCATCATTTAGCTTCCTTAGGTCTACACAAATCTTGATTCCTCTTGTTTTCTTATCTTGCACCACCATTGGACTTATCCATTATGATTCCACCACTAGTTCAATAATCATTGCTTCCAACATCCGGTCTATCTCTTCTTTCACCTTCTCTTTATACTTCAAATTTAACTTGTAGGGTATTTGTCGCATTGGCTTAGCATATGGTTTCAAAGGGATCTTTATTTAGCCTAATTCCCCAATTATCCCCTTCATATATGAGAATGTAATTGGGAATAGATCTTGATACTCATGCAATAAATCTACAATCTTCTCCACGGTTTCATCGTTCCAATAATCGCCTATCTGCATGAACTTTGGGTTTTCCTTTGTCCCAATATTTACCTTCTTTGTCTTTAGTGGTTGTGTATATGAAGTAGATTCAAGCTATGGCCTTTCTACTGTGTGCCCCCCCTCAGTTTCAAGTACTTCTATATTCCTTGGATCTTCCTCATTGTTTTCTTATTTAGGAAAATTATAACATTCCAGTAATTTATGGACAAGCATAGAAGCTTTATGTGCACTACACATAGGTACCACCTCCATTGGCCCTTCTTCTGAAAATATATTGGTTCGAATGACCTGTAAAGATACATCCATTGATGGATACATATTCAAAAGTAAATGTTTCCTTGAACCTATGAGTCAACTCATCCTAGTTTCTTGTTTCTTTGTGCATTTCCAGCTTCAAGTACTAATTATTAGGAATTGTATCTAGTGTATGTATAAACATGTGCATCATTACTTATTTGGTATTGATCCCCATATGTTTCTGCACTGCACAATATGATATGTTGGGTCACTTACCCCTGTATACTTCTGCACATTATACTCCACCTCGGTACCAATTCTTACTTGCATTAGTCTTCTACACTACGACCAATCTTCCATTCCCTCTTTGTGTACAACTAACCATCTCACTGGAGTGGCCTTCAAGACAACATCTAATGCCAACAATATTTTTTTTTCGAGTACATGCAACTCAAGCTCATGTACGAAATATATTATATCATTTGAACCGTCATATTTTGGTGGATCACATAACTCCATTCCCATCTAGCACAATGATCGAGTTATGCGCGCACAACGTCTAGTTGATACTTCATGCATCCTCTGATCCCAATGTTCTATACCTTCCTCTGAATTTTACACACACAAGATAATACTTCTCCGACTGAGTGCATCATCTATAGTGGCATTAACATAATAATTCATTCGTGCAGTCATATTATACAAGTTGTCAATTTCGTTCCCTCTAGATGTTTCGATATACCTCTTTCCTTCTATCGGATCCAATGGTGTAGTAACCTTCAAGTCTCCTATCTCAAATATTATTTCCCTCCTTTTAAGATTAATGATCACTTGATTATCAAAGGCCCATTCTAACCCCATCATTTTTGGGTATGGCTAACTATCATCCACGATCTTGATGACTTTGAAGTTTTCTACACTATGCATGTCGTCTATATTTCCAGGTACTCCTATTAATTGACCAATTGCGACACCACGATATCGATGACTTTGAAATAAGTTACATTATGCACGCCATACATATTTATTGGTACTCCTATCAATTGACCAATCGAGACTATATTCTTGTGTTGGTTTGATAATCTTAACTGGACAGGAGACCAAATCAACTTGGGTTTCCCCATAATTTCCCATGTCTTCTTTGGTAATATGTATACATTAGAACCCAAGTCTAAAATAATGTTATCCACGTCATATTCCCAAATCTGTGCACTTAATATGAATTATTCGTTGGTCCTCTTTTTACGTAGTACCTGATTCACTACCCTATGTGCAGTAGAAATTTCCCTTTCTTGTGCATAATGATCAATCATTTCAAATAATTCATTCAGTGCAGTTTCATATTTCATCAATTCTAAGAAAATTCTCAGAAAATATATTAGAGTACTTACCTTATCAAGTGGATTTTTTGGTATAGTATGATCATAGACCTAAGGCATGTATGATGTTGATGCGACCCAATCTAGTCCTATTATCTCTTTTCTTTCCCTCTAATATGTCCTTGCTGAGGGTCAAATGTTGGCATAGGTAATGTTGATTTCCTCACCCATTTCTCAACCTGCTTCCCTCCATTTATCGCATCAGCCCATGTTCTAGATCCTTTACACATAACAACTGCTATTCTAGGTCCTTTATTGCGTTTCTCAGCTAATATCTTTTGTATGTTCTAATTTGGGTTCTGGTTCTAATTCCCTCTTTCTTTCCACTTCACAAGTAGTTGAGGACATTCTTCTGTTGTGTGATCTAGTGCTCTACAATATGTGTAGGTTGTACAAATATTCAAGAAGTCCCAAGTTATGTGTTTTGGTTAATTAGAACTGTAACATATTATTGTTCCTCTACCTCCTCTGCCAAAATTTTCTCTTCCAAATCCTCCTCGGTTTACTGGATTAAAGCCTCTCTGATTGTTATACTATGGAGCACATCCTTCTGTTGCATCATTTTCCTCATAAATTCTATACATTTGAGGTGCACTCTCTCATCAAATCCAATGCGCAACAATCCTTCTCTTCATGCCCTACTTATCCAAAATGGAACCAGGAACCAAAATGGGTCCAGGAAGGCCTAAAAATCAAAGTTCTCAGAATCAGATGAAACCAATTCCATTACATCTATCTCGTCGCACTAATTCCAGCCATATAATATTTTCCTCAAACAGACACCATATGCGAAGGTTATCACTTTCTGATCAAATTCCCAAACAGACAAAAGGTCAACTAGGTCAAATTCAACGTTGACGTCAATAGGTACGACAAGTGACATCAGCATGAAATTAGGATGATGTGATCATGCTGACATGGCATCACCAAAAGGTGACACATGTCACTTGGATTGGACACTTTCGGGCTGAGTTGGCACTGTACGGATGACACACGATAGTCCATACAATGGCGTGGCCCAATGACAAGATGACATGTGGTTGTATGGATGACAGTTGGCAGTACGGTAGGCTGATGTGGCAGTGACATGTGGAAGATGACTAGGTTGTATGGAAGATGACGTGGCAGGTGATTTGGCAACTGATTGGACCGATGCATCAACAGCACGAGCCAATCACAGGGTGACATGTTGCCCAATCACAAGGCACCACATGGCACCTCAAATTTAGCCAAGTTTGGCTGGGTAAATTTTTTTATGGGCCGAGGGATTTGAACCCTGGACGTCACGGGATATGCAACAATTTTGCAACCTCCAACAGACCGACCGGTCTATGGGTATGACTTGTCAACCAAACGACGTGCTTATTATTTAAGGTTGCAATGGCGTGTGTGGGATAATATCGATCGATGGGGGCCAACCCCGACTGACCGATGGCGAGGAACCAGGAGCCAGCATATGGAGGGGTGTGTTGAAGTTTAGCACCAGGCCATATGGCCATACCAACGACCAGGGGTCGGGACTTGAGGACTAAGACCAGTGCACCAGCCAGCCTTTAGCCACATGGCAGAAACCCATGTGACCAAGGGCCAGAAGAATAGGGGGTTGTGCCCAAACTTGGTCATTTTTGGTTTTTTAGACATTATAATATAATTTTTATTGATTTTTTAGCCTGTTTTGGGAGATGCAATCCATTATTCGAGGATTTGAAGCCCTTTTTGAGGCCAGATCTTAGGAGGAAGTTGGGAGGTTGTTGCCAACCTCAAACCTATATAAATCAAAGGTTCTTGGAAGCCTAGGAGAGGTTAAGAAAAAGAGAAATCATGTAGAATTGTGAAGCCAAAGTCAGTTTTATGTAGGGAAACCATTGAGGAGAGCAACTTTGCAGACTATTTCCAGGAGCTTTTGTCAACCGTTTTTAGTGTTGTTAGTTGTGTTGGATTCTTGAGGTCTAGTAGAAAAAAACAAGACTAGTTTGTAATCCATTTGAAATTTTTCTGATGTACTTTTGAATATTTTAAGAGAAATAAGAAGTCCTCACCCATTGAGACAAAGGCCCAGAGACATAGGCGATATTTCCGAACTCTGTTAAGAAATTTGTTGTTATGGTTTTCCAATTCTTTGTGACTATTTCTAGATCTGTATATCTTATTATGGATGCTATGTTACGTCATTAATTCTTCCTCTTTCTTCAATTCTTAAATGGTTAATGAGCTCATGTTTTAAAACTCAACCAAAGTCTTTAAAAGATCTTTTCAGATCAAGTGGTATCAGAGCAGGTTGATGGTTGGTTTTTGAGTTTGCATGATTACCAGGGAAATGTTGAATCGTGGTGAAGGCGAGCTTGTTGAAGAGAATCTTGAGATTGGATCAAGAAAGAGAAATTCTCAAAGTGAGAAGATGGCATTAGAAGAGGGATTTTCTCATAATGAGATAGAGTTTCAAAATACCTTCTTCACCATGTCGGAGATGGTAAAGGTTTTATATGATGATTACTTGGAGTGGAAGAGACCGATTCTAGGTGAATCTTCAAAATCCAAAAGTGAAGAAGGAGAGGATCCTCCTAAACCTCCTCCTTCACTTCCTTCTTCTCCATCAACTTATTCTTCTTCAAGTACAAGTTTCAAATCCACTGCAAGAAAGCATTCCTATAAACATAAATATGATATGCCTTTACTGAAGTTTGAATTACCCATGTATGATGGTGAAGTCAATGTAGAGAAGCTTGATAATTGGATAAGACAGATGGAAGTTTATTGCAGTGTGAGAGAAATCAAGGATGAGGCAACTCAAATCAAATTGGAATCGCTTTGAATTGCAGGAACATCACTCATCTGGTGGAAAAGCAAGTTGAAAAATTGCACGCAAGAAGCGGGTAATGTATTTCCATCATGGCAAGTTTTTGTTTCTACACTTAAAAAACAATTTTCTCCTTTGGGTTATAAAGAGAAGGCTTTAATTGAATGTAAATATCTTAAACTAATAAAGGGACAAATAGTGCAAGAATACACAGATGAATTTTGTAACATGGCATTAATGTTAGAAATTCCATTACATACCCAAGAAACTCTTATGAAATATATAGGAGGTTTACCTGCACACATTCATAACACTGTATTTATGTTTGGACCTACTAATCTTGATGAGGTTTTTAATCAAGAAACATACATTGACTCAGGGAAAACAACAGTTGGTGTATCAGGGGAATCATCTTCAATAAAAGAGGACAAAAGGAAGGGGAATGGGAAGAAAGAAAATTCAGTGACAAGAAGGGAAGAGAAGCTCTCTTGCAAGCATTGCAAAAAAGAGGGGCATGATAAGGACCATTTCTGGAAATTACATCCCGATAAGAGACTGAAACGGTTCAAAGAGAGAAAACGAAGGTAAACAACTACAACGGTGACACAACCAATAGATTTGGGATCATATTTGGGTGATGAGTTTAAAATCATAGCAGTTGGTTTGACAGGTAAAATTGGTGATGGATATGATTCTAGAAGTAAATTGTTTCACATAAGGGTCATAATGAAGCACACTAAGGTCGACACATTGATAGATAGTGGATCTCAATATAACTTGATTTAAGAGGAAGTGGTTAAACAATTGGGATTAAACACAAATATGCATCATAAACCTTACTCACTCAAATGGATAAGCAACAATCATAAATTTCACATAACCAAGAAATGCACTTTAAAGTTTGCAATTTCATCAAAATTTGTGGATGAGGTAACGTGTGATGTGGTGCCACTCAATGAATGTGGAATGGTCTTAGGTAGTCCTTATTTGTATGATTGCAAAGCAATATTCTACAGGGAACACAATCAATATCACCTAACCAAAGAAGGCAATGAATATGTTGTACATGCTCATCAGTTAACATAAAATCAATCTCTTCAAACAATGGAACAATTAAGGAAGGTAGCTCATGAAAGAAACACACCTATAATTGTGCCAAATCAAGAAATTGATCTTAAGCATGAACATGAGATGGTTGTAGAATGGAATTTCAATCATACTTTTCTTCAAGATAAGTTAATGTCATGCAAGTACTACAAACATATTAGCTCATTTGTAGTCATATTTCTGATGTTATCATTGCTAATGTTTTCAACATGGATGGTGGTGGCTTTAGTAAGGTGTGACAGAGTACAATTGGATAACAATATGCTATCATTTGTCATGGTTGTTTTTCAATTGATCTTGATGAGACAGGTGCATAGGATAGAGTTTAAAGATAGAGAACAAGTGGGGTGGCATATCCCACACTTGATGACTGTTAGTATCCTTTTGGAGGACCAAAAGGTCTTAGTGGGGAGGCGTGATCCAAAATGGATCCAGGAAGGCCTAAAAATAAACGTTCTCGGAATCCGACAAAAGAAACTTCATTGCATTCGTCTCGTCGCGTTGATTTCGTCCACATAACTTTTTCCTCAAACGAACAGAGTATGTGAAAGTTATCGCATTCTGATCAAATTTCCAAATAGGAAAAAAGTCAACTGGTTCAAAGTCAATGCTGACGTTAGCAAGTAAAATAGGTGACATCAGCATGATGTTAGGATGATTTCATGATGACATCATCATGCTGATGTGGGGTCACTAGGAGGTGACACATGTCACCCAGATTGGGCACTTTAGGGCTGAGTTGGCACTGTATGGATGACATGTGGTAGTCTGTACAGTGACGTGGCCCAATGATAGGTTGACACGTGGTTGTATGGATGACAGTTGGTAGTATGGTAGGCTGACGTGTAAGTGACATGTGGCATATGATTGGGTTGTACGACAAATGGCATGGCAGGTGACTAGGAAGCTAACTAGATTGATGCATCAGCATCACGAGCCAATCACAGGGTGGGGTTGTACAAATGGTAATGGAGTGTGTGACTAGGAAGTTAACTAGATTGATTTATCGCTGACACGAAGAATCACAGGGTGACACATGGCCCAATCATTACGGCACCATGTGGCACCCCCTTATCAGCCAATTTTGCTGAGTAAAAATTCTGAACCTGGGATTCAACCCCAAGTGGCTCACGGGATATGCAACAGATTTCATAGTCCTCCAAATGCACTCCGACTGGTCTATGGGTGTGACTTGTCAACCAAACAGTACATTTATTATTTAAGGTTGAAATGGCATGTGTGGGGGATAAGACCCGATCGGCAGGGCCAACCTTGACCGACCAGGGGCTAGGAACCAAGAGCCAATAGATGGAGGGGCACATGGAAGTTTAGCACTAGGCCATATGGCCATACCAACAACTAGGGGTCGGGACTTGAGGGATAAGACCAACGCGCCAGCCAGCCTTCGGCCACATGGTAGAAACCCATACAATAAGGGGCCAAAAGAAAAATGGGTTGTGCCAAAATTTGGTAATTTTTGGGTTTTTAGACTTTATAATATAATTTTTATTGATTTTTTAGCCTGTTTTGGGAGATTTATTCCATTATTGGAGGATTTGGAGCCCTTTTTGAGGCCAAATATTGGGAGGAAGTTGGGAGGTTGTTGCCAACTTCAAACCTACATAAATCATAGGTTCTTGGCAGTCTAAGAGAGGTTCAAAACAAGAGAAATGTTGTAGAATTGTGAAGCCAAAGTCGGTTTTATGCAGGGAATCCATTGAGGAGAGCAACTTTGCGGGCCATTTTCGGGAGCTTCACTCAACCGTTTTTAGTACCGTCAGTTGTGTTGGATTCTTGAGGTCTAGAAAAAAACATCTAGACCAGTTTTTCATCCATTTGACATTTTTATGATGTAATTTTGAATCTTTGAAGAGAAATAAGAAAGCCTCACCCACTGAGACAAAGGCCCAGAGACGTAGGCGATATTGCCGAACTCTCTTAACAACTTTGTTTTTATGGTTTGTTGATTCTTTGTGCTTATTTCCATATTTTTATATCTTATTATGGCTACTATGTTACATCATTAATTCTTCCTCTTTCTTCAATTCTTAAATGGTTAATGAACTCATGTTTTAAAAGTCAACCGTAGTCTTTAAAAGATCTTTTCGAATCACCTACTGACATGCAAAAGTTACGAAATAAGTTCCTTGGCATACTCCAGTATTTCTACAGTAATGGACACTCAGTTAGATGATGTCCCCATTTATTACATATTTCACAGTATCCCCCTCCTGGTAATGGATTTGGTGCTCCAGTCACCGAATAATTCACAAATGTTGGGCATTCATCCTTATGGTGGCCTTTAGTCCTACACTTGATACACCAGACTTGTTCCTACTTCTCCTTCCATTTTGTAATCTCTACTAATTGAATTTTTAGGGCAGCTAACTACGTCTATAATTGTGCCATCCCTCCACCGTCTCCTATAGGATATGCTTCCAGCTTCATTGCAATATCCAAAGCTTCAGGCTGTGACGCAACCTTTTGTTGAATCGACGACCAATAAATGTGTGGTAGTAGTGCTACAATAAACCATTCTTGGTATTGTTGATTAGGGATATGGAATGTCAATATACCCATCAAATCCTTAAATCATTGATCATATTCCCAAACTAACTCATTTTGTACTTGTTTGATTTCCTTCAACTCTATAATGTACTATGATTCATACTTTGGATTCTTGAACTCTTTCAAAGATGCTTGTCTAATTTCTACTAAAGTCCTTACTTGTTCTATAGGTGTGGTACTCTGCATTTTCATATACCAGACTAATGTGAAACCTCTAAAAGTTGTTCCCAATTGTGCAATATTTACAACCTCATCTTGGACATTCTTCGTAGCCCAAATTATCTCACATAGGAATAGATTTTTTTGGGTCCGCCAACCAAACTCCATGTAACTCAGGTAGTCTTAGTGTGTTTTCTAACCCTACCATGTTGTTTCATATAATACCTCCCATCAATGATGTTGGTTGACTCTGACTCAATGCACTGCTTACACTTCTCTAGCTACTACTACTCTATCTTCCCCTTCTAAATACAAGTTATTTTGAAAAATCCTCAAATATTACTTCTGATCTAGGCGACGTACATAGGGTCGTGGAATCAAAGAAGGATCCATTCTGAGTAGGACTTAATGACTCTTTTATTATAGGATTTAATTGAGAATTCTCTTCCTCTCCTTCTATGTACAATATTTATACGATGTGGAATATTACACAAGGTTCTGTCCCCTCAAGCTCAATGTGGGACTCTCCTTTCTTAACCCAAGTCTTTAGCCTCTTGTACCTTCTTTCATTGCGCAATAATCCAAACTCGTCTTCCTCTTTTGATACACCTTCTTCGTTTCTCTGCATCCACAGTCCCTCCCTTCCTTCTTCATTTATTCCTTCATTCTTTCCTACTTTTAGACTATCCTATGGTCATCCCCTAGTTACCCTATGTGCATGAATCCCCTTAGCAATCAAATTCCATTGTCATCACACACTTGTCGCAAAACAACATCTTTATCCAGGTACCCAATGATTTCATAAACCTTCTGCACGGTCCTTTAAATAAATCCCTCTCTACAACAGTGTATGATTGTGTACAATCTATTGCAAATTCCATAATATAACCTCTCAATATACTGTTCAACCAAAAATCAATTGCATGAGAAGTATTATTACTAAATAAATTCAACTGTCTTACCAACTCAGGAGTCCAGTTCCCCGGTGTTGTAGTTCGGTACCTTCGATTATGCTCCACTAATATTTCTTACCACTTAGTTAAGATATGAAATTCACCAAGAAAATCTCATGGAGCTCTGTGTACACATACAATTGCATCTATTTCTCATCTCTCATCCAAGGGTTTCTATTATCTTTCTAAGAAAATTCTCGTTCCTTCCTTTCTATCCATTCGATGATCTCTTTCTTATTCAACCTCCAAAACATTCCCTCAATCACAGATTTCGGGTCCTGGAAACAAAACCATTTGTTGGCGTGTGGTTGTAAGAACCTAGGTTCAGTTTACTCTACCAGCAAACATTGTAGACACCATCCCTTTCGGCATCACTTGCATGCAAGTGAAGTCTCGCCCGAGGCATCTATTGGGGATGTAGGAACCAATTTTCTGCAGGGATGAGGTGATGGGAGGCTATCATCATGTTCGTTCTTACTTACCTACCTCATGTGAAGTATTTTGTGTCTATTTCCCTTGATTAATTAGTACACTTCAATTATGCAGCATCATTGTGACACAAATTGCAACATAAACTATTCACTATAACACTCATTTTTACTGCACATCAATTATCTACTACACAGGTCTAGATCTAGCGATGCGAACAATTGAATAAAAATACATTCAGACACATAGTTTAATGTGGTTCACCCAAAATTTAGGATACTTCCACAATGACCGTATTGTTTATTATTCTTTGTGCAATCATATCAAGCTTGCACACTTCGCTTATAATAGATACATCATGATGTATTTCCCTATCGTGCCTAGCCACTCTACATTGCAAGCCTCTTTCTACAAAACCATCCCTAAACCTTCGGACATAGACTCTCTCTCATTCTCAATATATTCTCTCACTCTCTTCGTGAACCCCATTCTTCCAACCCATTACATATTTATACATAGAATTTAGGGATAAAAACCCTATTCTCTTATACCAAAACCCTATGAGAACTCATTATTACAACTCAATGTTCGAACATGCTTTTCCTATCTTTGCAGCTGCATGTTTCCTTTACATTCTCGACTAATGTCCTTCCTTATTTTGAGCATCTATATGCTTTTGCATGCCTAAATTGTTTTGCACGTGCCCTCCTCCTTCGTTCTTCAAACTTCATGTCCAACACCTTGGTACCTTTGTGGTGACATGTCTTTCCACGTAGATCCATGGGTCAAGATGTGGTTGGTCCACATGAAACGATTAATACCATGCCACATTTCTTGGATAATTAAGGTTCCAACACAGAATTCAGTCAATGTCCTGGAGGACATGATGACATCGACCTCCATGTGTCATTCCAAATCCGCTAATCCATACAAAACTTCCAGGTCAACTGCCATGTCATCATTCCATGTTAGCTTGGCATCCAACCAAGTTATGAGGTGTCATGCCACATCAAGTCTCCATGTCTTTGCTGTCAGTTGGACATCCATATTTGATGTTTATGAAAAATTGAATTATGGATTTCTCTAGATCCCATATTTCTAGATGTGTTAAGGTTCTACATTTGTATTTGGATATTTGTAGAAAGAGGATTTATGGGAATTTCCAGATCTTGGATTTTCGAATGTTTCTAGGTTCCATTGCAAGTTCCTTCATAAAATCGGAAGGGGTAGAATCCTGGAATCCTAAATGAGAAGGGTTATGTGTCAAGGTTCTGAGGTAAGCTTGGGATGGAGTCACTGCCTCGAATATTCTGACTATCCATTATTGGGAGGAAAACCTCGCAATGAATTGTTATGAAAATCTGGATCCGTAGGTATCTAGATGAAGAGAGGTTGCAGGTTGAGGTTCCATGAGCCTGAATACCCAAAATACATTTGGTACCTAAAATATTGTGAGTGGTGAGTCATGGAGAAATACAGATTTCTAAATGTGAAGGGTTCCACATCTAGATTTCAACTATTGGATTGTAAGGTATGCTCGTTGGTTATTTGGCCTAAGGCTTCCCACGTTATAGGTTGTGTGTCTCAACACATTAGCTCATGAGCCATGCCATGTTATATGTTACATGTGATGAGGGTCCACATGGAAGTGAGGTGGATTTTGCAAGGAAAAATCCTGAAATATTTAAATGGACATATATTTCTTTCTTGAGATCATATTTGAGCACAAATATAGTCATTGGAAATCTCTTGATGAGAAGAATCAACTTTTGATCTCATAACTAGGATTGAAGTTACCTTTGGGAAAGGTATTTAGAGGAAATGTTTGAGAAATTTGTACACCCCACAAGCTTAATGAGGGTTTGGGGGTTGGGTGTGTTATAGTCAAATTTTTATCATCCCCCCAACCCATGCTATCCATACCCCCATATATGACACCTCTCAACATCCCTCCCAATTTTCTCACCCAGGGGTTAAACTCATATTATTTTCAGGAGGTGAAAGGAATGACTTGGGCTTGAATTATCTAAGATCGTTTTGGGCTCAAAACCATGCAATACCTAATAAATTCCACTTCAATGATCCCATGCTAGAAAACTAGGGGAAATTTTAGGTCTAAAATGGGCCTCCTAAGGAAAATAAAATAATAAAACAAGAGTTAATAATTTTCAAAGGGAATGAAACAAAAATACTTTTTTAATCATACTTTTGGCTCATCTCCTTATAGGTTTACTCAAATTTCAAGTGTAGGAACTTTTTGTATGCAAAAATAAATTTCACATCCAACCAATACTCACTCTTCATACTTTTGATACAATGACATAAATTGGAAATACATGAACATGTTTTTTCACGTGTTTTTAGTTTATCTCACTATGGGTCTATTAGAAGTTTATAGAATGGGTACTCATTGGGTGTGGAATTTAATTTTTCATCCAAAGAGTGCATACACTTAAAATTTGAGTAAACCTATAAGGAGATAAGTTGAAAATACGATTAAAAAAGTAGTTTTGTTTCATTCTCTTTGAAAATTCTTAACTCTTATTTTATTTTTTTAATTCTTATTTTATAATTTTCTTTAGAAGACCCATTTTAGACTTCAAATTTCCCCTAATGTTACTGCATGGGAGCATCTCAAGTGGACTTTATTAGGTATTGCATGGTTTTGAGCCCAACACGATCTTGGATCATTGAAGTCCAAGCCATTTCTTTCACCTCCATAAAAGAAGATGCAAAAACAAATTCCAAATCTAGGGTGAGTGCAAGAACTTGGTGGCTGAAAAAGTGGCAATGGAATGATTAATAATGTGCACTCAAAAGAACATGTGTGTGTTTCTAGGAACATGCACACGTTCCTGTAACTATAGGTTCGATTGTGACCAAACCTCCACTGGTATTGCCATGTAGGTTAAGCAGTAGGAGTGTGTGTGAACTCTTAAGAATGCATGCGCGCTCTTAGGGACACATGCGCTCTCTTAAGAATGCATGCACACTCTTACTATTGTTTTTTTTAAACCGCTCGAGAGCAATTTGTGCATATTGTGCATAAAATCATGCTCCCGTTTCTCGTTGAGAAAATAATGTGAAGATATGAGGAAGAAGGAGAGGATATTTCCATTTCCAGTGCCACCGTGTGTCCAGGTATGTTACATTTATCTTAGCTTTAATCCGATTTAGTCAATCTAATTTAATATATTTCTCCCAATAATCCAAATTGAAAACAAATTGTCATTTTGTATTTTAAATATAAAAGGAAACTAATTTACATGCCATGGATGTTAAATTGCAACATATAAAATAAAATGGAACCCTAAGAAAATTTAAACCCCTCACAAGAAAACCAAGAATATCAAAACCCCAACCCACCACCACCACAGAATGCAAACAATGAAATTGATGAGGGGTTGGTGATATTAAGAAACCTTGAGGAACAATTAAGGGAGACTAGAGAACCTAGCAAAGTCTCCTTGGCCACTTATTTGGACATCATTGTCCAGTCCATTGCAAGTGCCCAAGGGAAATCAACATCTATTTCTGACCATAGGGAAATAATGTACGAGTATTATAGCACTGGTTTGGACACAAACCAAATCAAATAACTGGGCATTTCAAAACAAAAAATATTGTCTACTTTTAGGGATCCTAGAAATGGACAAGAACTACCATTGAGCAGGAAACACATATCCATTGAATGGTGCATCCATCCCCAAATTAGTCAAAACTGAATGGATAGATGGTACATGGTTTTTGATAAACCTCCTTGCAATAATAGGGAGATGCCCTTATATTTTCTGAGGAAATCATGGGCTGAGTTTATTATGCGTAAACATGTCAACTACTTTGACATTAGTGACTTACAGGGGGTGGGTCGAGGGTTCACACAGGATCAAGAGAAGGCCAGGAGCAACCCCGTGTTAGGTCCTCATGCCCCTAGGCGAAGGCCTGCCCACCCTACCCAACATTCTATTGTTGTAGAGAACTTGCAACATGTAAAGCTAGCCATCTCCTAAATTGAATCATAGCCTAGTGAAACACAGTTGATTTGTTGCACTATCTCGACCGGAGGTGCATGCCAATGAAATTGATAGGGGGTTTGGAGTGTCAACATGCACAAGACAGTACAATGAGGAGAGGGAACATGGACATAACAATCATCCATGTGAACCTCACATATTCTCTAGCTGCGGGGAGACATGCTATGGGCGTATAGATTCCACTGGACAACATGAATTCATGGAGGAGTGATGCATGAGCATCGCCATCAACATTAAATGAGGCCAAATGGAGGACAACTCATCATCCAACATGTGCATTCAAAGTATTTTGGATTCCAAGGAGAGTGCATCACTTTAATGTTTTGAAAGTATTGTAATTAAAGGCCCGTAAGATTTTGAGGCAAGAGACATTGTATGAGCCCCATGAGATTGTCATTGATTTAATTACCTATATGATTGTACATATTTGGGGCATAGACTCATAAATGGGTTGTAATTATTCATTTATTTTAATAAGCCTTACTGGTAGGATGCTTAAATGTGATATGAAAGCACTAGAATAGTCTGGAGGGAAGGCTCGAGAAGCCCCCTCGTGTATAAATACATGTAATCTATGCCCAAAAGGGGCTGCTGAAAATTGTTGTTATTTATGTTGAAGAGAGTTGTAGTTATTTTACTGAAGAGTTGTTGGAACTCTTGTAAATGTTTTGATAGAGGAATATAATAGAGGAGATTTTCTTCACATGTAATAATTTTCTTATCTCTGATGTATTTTGGCAATGTTATGTTATCTATTTTCTATGTTTATATGCATGTGTGTGTATTTCATGGTTGAATGAATGAACCTTTGATGTTCTATAAGTTTCAATTGTTTCTCTTCTGAAATCCTAGTGCAAGGAGTGCAAAGGCATGGCCGTTTACAAACTCAATAGCTCAGGATAGATTGTGTGAATTTCATAGAGTGAGTGCAAGGAGTGCACATATACTCATTTGAGTATAAAATATTGAAGGATAGACCCATGAAAGGTGTGCACATGGCCAACACTTAGAGGAGTGTTCAAAAGGTTCATAGGAGAGTGAGTGCAAGGAGTGCGCGAGAGGTTTTTTTTTCTAAGTCTCAAGCTCAGGAGAAGTAGTGCAAGTGTGCGCTAGAAGACAGTCTAGGTTCCAGATTGAAGAGGAGCGCAAAGAATGTGCTAGAGTCTAAGTACTTTAAATTTGAAAAATATCACGAAGAATAATGAGTAAAAGTCCTCGGAGGAAGAATGCTTTCCATTTCGAGGTTGAGTGGATGAGATCCTTTCAAGGAGGAGTCAGATCTTTCACATTCGTCAAATATGAGAAAGGAGAACGACCATTAACCTATGAAGTCCTTTGGACTTCGCTACTTCAGTAGGTTTTAGGTGTGTGTTGTGGAGAAAGCAATTCCATGAAGTCCTGAAGCCTAAAATCCATCTTGGCCATCGATCACAAGTACATGTGTCCACATATCGAGTGTGGTTCAGAGTTTGGTCCTCCAGAAAATATTGGTGAAAATTGTTTTGGATCAAATATCCCCGGAGGCCTGAAGCCCGGAGTAGGTCCTGGCCGTTGGCACCAGGAACATGCGTCGATAGATATCAGAGTTCGAAATTCAACACTCTGGAATATCTGGGGTTTGATTTGGTTTGGGTCGAAAATGCCCGAAGGCTGGATTCCATCTTTCCCATCCATTGGTGTGGACGCATGGACTGTTGATCAAATTCCTTCATGTGTTCTAAGTTTGATACAATGGAAGGAAGTGTTGGTCAAGGCATGAAAATCTCTGAAGCCTAGAGCCTGGATTAAATGTAGGTCGTCTATCTAAGGTGAGCGTCAATCACTAATATGAGGCGAGCTTCAGTCATCTAATACGCAAGTTCAGAGTTTGCGCAGTCAAAAGTATTGGGTGTTGGAGCGGGTAAGACTCCCGAAGCCCAGAGTCCTGAAATATTTGTGAGTCATAGATCTCAACGTGTAGTGTGAGTTGTTGATCCCTGTCGTTGTTTGGCTATTCATGAATTTGACATTCGGGAGAATCATCATGTTTTGTTGTCAGAACTCTCGAAGCATGTAGATTCGAAGTGTCAGATTTGCTGTCGTTTAAAGAAGTTAGCCTATGGTTTTATCCCAAAGTCACGTGGATTTCTTCGTTGACATGATAAGACCCTCGCGAACACAAATTTGTGGGCGGGGAAAAGGAAAAAGGCCTATGGTATATAATTTCAAGGTTTCAGCGAGGACCCAAGAGATAATTTAGCTCCCTTAAGTGAACAATCCTTAGAATGAGAGGTCATGCGAGCCTCTGGGAGTGGTGGGGGTTTGCATCAAGTGGTACCAGAGCAGAAAATAAGATCTATGAGAAAAATAAAATTTATAATCATGTCGCCAAAAAGACGTAGGGAGAGACCTGCAGTTAATGAAAACATGGAAGGGGAAATGAGACAACTTTGTGTAAGGTTGGATGCCATGGAGATAGAACAAAGAAGAGAACCTGAATTTGGTGATGTCGGTGAACCTAAAAGTGAATATGTAGAAGAAAAAGAAGTTGTAGGAGAATAAGCAATAGAGGAGTGATTGATGAGAGTTGTTGTCAAGATGGGAACCATAGAAAAGATGGAAGTCCCTATGTATGAAAGTAATTTGAATGTAGAATAATTTATTGATTGGATAAGTGCTTTAGACAAGTACTTTGATGATGAGAAGACGGTAAAGCATGAAGTGAGAAAATTGAAGGGACATGCAGCTTTATAGTGGAACGAGTTGCAAGCTAACAGAAGGAGGAAAGGTAAGACCAAAATCAAGATTTGGGATAGAATGGTAGCTAATATCAAGGCTAAATTCATACCCAAGTATTATCAGTTAAATCTATTTAGGAATTTCCAGAATCTGAGACTAAAAGGTTTGTCGGTAAAAGAGTATACCAAAGTATTTTTTAAGCTGAACATAAGATTAGGACATAGGAAGAATGATGAAGAAAAAGTGTCTAGGTACATTAATGGATTGAGGTACGAAATCCAGGATGATCTTAACATTATGAAAATGAGAACTATGGAAGATTCTTATAAGGTAGCCCTGGAGGAAAAATAAAAGTTGGCAAGGAAGCAGAGTCAACGGAATAGGGGAAAAATTCCTAACAGAGGAAGAGGAATTGTCAAAGAAAAGTTATAGAAGTCCAGAGGATAAGATTGAAGATATAACAATCAGACATAGAGAGGAGGAATTTTAGAGGAGGACACTATGGAGGAAGAAATTATTTTCCCAGAGGTAGAGGAAGAGGCAGAGGAGGAGAAGTGAAGTGTTATGTCTGTGGAAAAACATGGCACATTTCTTGGGAATGTCTCGAAAAGAAAAATGCAAGAGTTGGAGAAGCTCACATTTCTGAGGCACAACAGAAGAATGTGGAGAGAGAGATGAAGGCATAAGAAATGTAATAAGGAATATCACTCATGATGAGTATATATCTTGTAAATCTATAGAAAGAGGTATGAGAACCAGTCCAAAGGAACAATTTGTTCAGAATTGCTTGAAAGACCAGATATAGGGTATGCAAGGTGATCATAGACAATGGGAGCACTGATAACTTGGTATCCATGGAGATGGTGGAAAAGATGAATTTGGAGACGACTTCACATACGAATCCATACAAGTTTTAATGGTTGCATAAAGGACATCAATTCATGGTAATTCGACAATGCAAAGTTGAGTTTAAAATAGGTGGTTATAGGAATGAATTTTTATGTGATTTTATACCCATGGATGTTTGTCACATTCTGCTGGGGAGACCTTGGAAATATGACAGGAATTTCCTACATGATGGGAGGAAGAACACTTATATCCTTGAGAAGAATGGGTGTAAGAATATGTTTTTTCCAATAGAGGGTAAGGGAGTTAAAGAGGAAGCTAGTCCTAGTATACTTCTCATGAGTGGGAAGGAACTCTTAAAAGAAGTTAAGAAAGACCAAAAAATATGGTTTTTTGTTGTAGGTAAGCTGAGAGTCATTCTCACAAGCACTTCTATGAATGATTTTCCTGTAAAAGTTCAGGATTTATTGGATGCATTTGTTGATATTGTGGTAGATGAGTAACCTCACACTTTACCGCCCGTCAGGAGTATCAGTCACCATATTGACCTTAATCCGGGAGAATTTTTTCCGAACAAAGCAACATATAGATTAACCCCTAAAGAGAATGAATAGATCAAGAAGCAAGTCCAAGAGTTTTTGGAGAAAGGTTTGATCAGGGAAAGTTTGAGCTCATGTGTCGTACCAACTGTGTTAAGTCTGAAGAAGAATGGAGGTTGGAGAATGTGCACATATTCTAGAGCCATCAACAAGATAACCATCGGGTATAAAATTCCTTTACCCAGAATGGATGATTTAATGGATGGCTTGAGTGGATCTAGTTTTGTTTCCAAAATAGAATTGAAGAGTGGTTATCATCAGATAAGGATGAGAGAGGGATATGAATGGAAGACAACATTCAAAACAAATGAAGGATTGTATGAGTGGCTTGTTATTCTGTTTGGATTAACGAATGCTCCAAGTACGTCCATGAGATTAATGGATGAAGTACTCAAATATTTTATTGGTAAGTTTGTGATTGTTTATTTAGATGATATTCTAGTTTTCGGTAAGATTGAAAATGAGCATTTAAGACACTTGAACATGGTGTTGAGGAGGTTACAATAGGAGAAGATGTTGGTGAATTTGAAGAAATGTTCTTTTACGAAACAAAACTTGTGTATTTGGGGTTAGTAATATCTTCAAATGAATTGAAGATGGATCCAGAAAAGGTGAGGGAAATAAGGGAATGGCCTTCTCCAAGAAGTGTGTTTGAAGTAAGGAGTTTTCATGGGTTGGTGAGTTTTACAGGAATTTTAGCAGTATTTGTGCACCCATACTGGATACCATAAATAAGGAACATGGATATTTTAATTGGATAGAAGAAGTTGAGAATGGATTTAGAGTGTTGAAAGAAAAAATAACAGAACAACCTATTTTAGTTCTGTCATATTTTAAGAAGACTTTTCAAGTCAAATGTGATGCAAGTGGAGTGGTCATTGGCACAATTTTAAGTCAAGATAATAAGCTTGTTTCTTATTTCAGTGAGAAGTTGAATGATGTTAAGAGGAAGTATTCAATATATGACAAGGAATTTTATGTTGTAATTCAAGCTTTGAAAAAGTGGAGGCATTATCTTATCCTGAAGGAGTTTGTTTTTTATACTAAAAATAAGGATTTGTAGTTTATATCCAGACAAGAGAAATTGAACCACAGACATGCCAAATGGGTAGAATTCATGCACAATTTTACTTTTGTTATTAAGCATATTAGTTGAATCATTAAAAAAGTTGCAACTACTTTGAGCATGAGATGTTTGATCTTGTAGAAATTCCAAGTGGAGACTTTGGGATTTGAACACGTCAAGGAGATGTATCAAGAAGACTCAGATTTCAAGGAATCTTATGAAGCATGTGAGAACCCTTTACTAAGAGACATAAATAAATGGATGGAGTATCTGATCCAATATGGATTGTTATTCAAGGTAAGTCAGTTGTGTATCACAAAATTCTCAATGAGAGGCATTTTTCTAAAGGAGAAACATAGAGGAGGATTGGTTGGACACTTTTTCCATGATAAAACATATGTGCAGTTGATCTCTTCATACTATTGGCCATGCATGAGGTATGACGTGAAGAATTTCATCGACAGATGAAAAATCTTTCAATATGCTAAAGGAAAGCAACAAAATACTGGATTGTATCAATCATTTCATTTTTTATACAGGCCATGGGATGCTATATGTATGTATTTAGTTATGGGATTGCCATGAACCCATAGGGGAAGTGATTCAATATTTGTGGTGGTTGACAAATTTTCAAAGATGGCACATTTATTACCATGTTATAAAACCAGGGATGCTACCCACATAGAATTTTTTTTTTCAAGGAGATTCTGAGATTGCATGGGTTTCCCAAGAGTATAGTCTCAGAAAGAGATACTAAATTTATGGGAGAATTTTGGAGGACCTTGTGGAAGAAGTTGGGGAAAATTTTGTCATTAAGTTCAACATATCATCCTCATACATACGGACAGATTGAGGTAGTGAATCGAAGTTTAGGGAATCTGTTAAGGAGTTTGGTCACTGAACATAACAGTCAATGGGATCAAATTATTCCCCAAGAAGAGTTTGCATATAAAGAATCATCGAATAGGTGTATTGGTAAGAGTCCATTATAGGTAGTATATGGTATGCATCCAAGAGGAATTTCATAATTGAGATATTTGGGATGAGATGAATTCCGAAGTCTAGGAGCAGAGGATTTTGCTGCAGAAATGCAGAAGTTGCATGATCAAATTAAAGGACAACTAGAAAACAACATCCAAAAATACAAGAGTCGAGGAAGGAAGATCAAGTATTAGCACACTTGAGGAGGGAAATATTTCCAAAAGGGAAATATAATAAGTTGAAGATGAAGAAGATAGGACCTTGTAAGATCCTCAGAAAATTCACTACAAATTCTTATGAAATTGAACTGCAAGAGGACATTGGAATATTGTCAATATTCAATGTAGTAGACTTATACCCTTACAGGATGGATGATATAGAAGGGAAATATGATTGAGAGGATATTCAGTGGAATTGACATATTCCCATAACAAAGAAACCACATATAGAAAAGATTCTGGATCAGAGGTTTGCCAAGAAGATTAGGAGAAAAGTTTATTATGAGTATATGGTTAAGTGGAAAGATCATCCAACAGAAGAAGCCAATTGGATAACTGAAATTGATATACATAAACATGGAAAGAGAGTGGAGGAGATCATGGATATAATTCCATGAATATTTTTGTCTAGAGGAGTATGATACAAGAGCATCACCATCAAAATTCAATGAGGCCAAGTGGAGGACAACTCAACATCGAGTGCATGCATTCAAAGTAGTTTGGATTCTTCAAGATACCAGATATATAAAATATGCAGAACAGAAACGAAATGCTAGAAATAACAGAATAACAGTGAAATATCCAGCATAATCTTCACAATACACAGAAATGATATACGAAATAGCACAGTAAAATATCAAACATAATATTCACAATACAATGTAAATGATATACTTAAATAGCAACAAATGCAATAGCAATTTGAAGAGAAATAGCACTTGATCCAGATAGCAACGTTCACAGGCCCCTTCTAGGGCAGCCTCCAATCGAGCAGCGTTCTGTTATAATAATATCCAAGCCAGGGAATTCTACCTCGAATCCCATTTGATACTAACAAGAAGCATCTAGAAGAAGATCCTTCAAGGCTAGCTTCTATTAGGTCTCTTTACATCCACCTTTATTCTATTTCATTGATAGGTCTTATTAATATTGACCTTTATTACATCCCTAATACATTGATTCTGCCTATGTGCTGGTTAGGACCTTAACATGTCATTTCTTAAAAAATGTTCTTGTCCTCAAGGCTTGAGATGTGGAAACTACGCAGAATGGTAGTTACGGCATCTGCTGGCTGAGTCATATCTTCTTAATCGCACGAAAGCACTTCCTTGATGGTTCTTTGATGCAAAATGACGCCCTCTGGTCCAAACTTGCTTTTGGTTGTAGCCAAATGATCCTTCTTCAGCCTAACTCGAAGGTTGGTTTGAAGTTGGCACCGGGTTCCAATCACCTTCTTCAAGGTGAACATGAAAATGTGATGTAGCTTCAACGGATCAAGCAGAGCTAATCGATATGCATTTTGTCCCACCCGCGAACCGGTAATGGCCATAAAATTTGGGGGGCTAGCCTCTGACACCGCCGCCTATGGAAGTTTGCTTATATGGTTGTAGCCGCAAAAACACCAGATCCCCTTCTACAAATTGACGCCCGAGTTTAATCTTTGATCTACTTGTCAGCTTCATTCTGCTTCGGCCATGACCGTTCTCTTTAAGGGTACGGCGATATCTCCCCGGATCAGAAGTGTTTGGTCGACCGCCCGACCTTCGAGGTACCCGCAAGTGATGAGAGAATCACAAGGGCTTCCTCAGTCCATACATCAGCTTCTGCAAGGAGCTTCGCGCGAGTGGTCAGATGATATGTAGTGTTGTACCACCATTCGGCGTAGGGTAACCATTGGGCCCACTGTTGTTGTTTCTCGACATGCAAAGCACCTTAGATAGGTTTCCAAACACTTGTTGACGAATTCCGCTTGACCATCCGTCTCGGGATGATAAGATGAGCTAAATAAAAAAAATTTCCCCAGCTTCTTCCACAAATCCCTCCAAAAGTGTCCAACAAACTTGGTGTCTTGATCAGAAACAATAGAGTTTGGCATGCCATGAAGCTTGAAGACTGATCCATGAAAGTTGGGCCACCGTGGATGCAATAAATGGGTGGGTGAAGAGCACAAAATAAGGAGCATACTTGGAAAGTCGATCTACCACCACCATTATCACCGGGATTTATTCCCTCAGGGATTTGGGTAAGCCCGTAATAAATCCATAGGATATATCCTTCCAAATATCAGGGAATTGGGAGCCGCTGGAGGCCTCGAGATTTGACTGCTTCTTGTTGCGCTAAGGCACTCACATCTAGCCACAAACTTACTGATGTCCTGCTTCATACCATCCAAGAAAGGAGCCGCTTAATCATTATATTTTTTGGTGAACCCTGAGTGCCCCATCGTGGGTGTAGCATGAAGCTCAGAGTACCGTGGATTTGAGCTTGGATTGTTTACTTAAATACAAGCGCCTTTGTATCGAAGCTCATCCTCGCCAAGAGTACCCTGGGAGTCTGCGCCTTGTTCTGCAATTGCCTAATTAGATGCTATTATTCTTTGGGGTCTTGGGTACCATTCTCGTGCACTCCGGCCACCAATCAGTACAATGAAGGAAAGAGAAAAGAGGATCCTTCTTCCTCATATTTCTGGCATCTGGGCCACTACATTGTTCCTTTGCCCTTCTGTAAATGATTTCATAATCATAGCTAAAGAGCTTAGTCACCCATTTTGTTGCACCTGGGAGGAAATGCGCTTGTTCCGTGAAAAGTATTTCTGTGCTTTATGGTCTCTGGCTCCATTTGGAATCGCTCCCCAAGAGATAAGGGACGCTTATAATTCAACTCAGAGCATTTAATTGCTAACATTTCTTTTTCATAAATAGGTTTGCCCGCATTCTTTTCGCATTACTTGTTGCTCTCGTAGAAGGCTAAAGGTCGAATTCTCTGTATAAGGATGTAACACCTTCACGTTTTCCTGATAACAAGACTCCAACACAAAATGTCTTGTGAAGTCAGAGAGCCAAAACCGAGTGGTGCACATGGCCATCTTCAAAGTTTGAAAGCTGGAGCCGCTGCAGTCCAATTGAAAGAGTTCTTTTAAGGAGGGCCATGAGGCGTCGCATCTTTCCATAGTTCTTGACGACCTGCATTACCTCCTCAGAGGCCCAAAAATCCACGCAGTATTTTGAGAGTCTTAGGGTGCGCCAATCTTGCATAGCTTCAATCTTTTCGGTCCACTCGACACCATCCTTTCCCACTAGATGACCTAAGTATTCAACTTCGGACGCACAAAAAAGCACATTTGGACTGTTTTGGAGGAAAAGCCAAATGAGCTTTAGTAGGTCATGTGAGAACTTGATCCATTAGCGGAGTCGTGATGGTCTTTCCAGGTCTTTTCATATATGAGGATATCATCAAAGAAAACTAGGACAAAATGACGAAGAAAGGACGGAAGACATGGTTCATGAGGCTCGAAAGGTGGAGGGGCGTTGCACAACCCAAAGGGCATGACTAAAAACTCAGAGTGCCCTCATGAGCGCGAAAAGGTCACCTTAGGAATGTCACTCTCTTCATACTCGATCCGCGGGATAGCCCGAAAGGAAGATCAAAGTTTGGTGAAGAATTGGGCACCACTCCGGTCATCCAGGAGGTCATCATCAATGACCGGATGGGAAATTTATCTTTGATGGTGAGTTTATTGAGGGTACTAAAGTCGGGACATTCGGCCAAGAACTTTATTTCTTTAGTACCATGACGACGGAGAGGAGTAAGGGCTCGTAATAGGACAGATGACTCCGGCAGTAATGAGTTCCTTGCATCTATATCTTTTCAATTTCATTCCTTTGGGAAAGGTGTATGGAGCATGTGGGCGAGCAAGTTGGGGAAGGTTCTTGGGACAAGGGAATGGAATGATCATGGATACCGCGGAAGGGGAAGTCCCCTTGGGGAGTGGAGAATATTTTTTGATGTTTAGTCAAGAGGGCTTTGAGGTCTTGGGGCACGTGGGATCATCTCGTGGCTTGAATGGCATGGAGTTGGGCTTATGACAACTAATGATCTTTTGAGCAATTTCTCCATGCTAGGAGAACTGATGATTTCAGAAGAACCGACAGTTGATGCCTCTGAAATTTATGTGTGTATTCCTTTGGTCAAATTGCATGGTTAATTCTCTGAAGTCCATGAGAATGGGACTCTAATGTTCTGAGCCATTCGACACCTAACACAATGTCACAACCTCCATGTCAATAGCAAAACATATGGGATTTGAGGGTTTAGTCACCTATTTGGAGACGCATTTTCATAGCTTCTCCACATTTCATAGAGCCCCATTGGCAATCATGATTTGTAAATTATTAACAAAGATGGATATAGCAAAGGGTTTCTTACATGCACATGAATAAAGTTGTGGTGCCGCCACTATCAACCAAGATGATGACCTTCGGTGCTTTATATAACTGGCGAGCTTGAGAGTTTGGGTGGCAGAGAAGTCGGTGAGAGAACTGAGGGAAATGATGGGGTCTTCCTAGAGGGTCGGAAGGAGGTTTATTTCAGTTTCCCCGTGATGAACAAGGGAAGTGTCATCATCGCCTTCTTGAGTATCCTCGTGAGGGCCATAAAGAGATTTTGTTCCTTACATTTGTGGCCTCGGAAATATTTGTCATCATAGTTAAAACAAAGGCCTTTGAGTTAGCGCTCAACCATTTCCAGTCAATTTTTGGATTTTGTGAGGAGGGAGTGAAGTGGGGTTTCATCGTTTAGGGCGCTGAAAGGAAAAGACTTAATGGGTTTGAGAGGAAACAATGAGCTGTGCTTTGGATTTTTGGTAGTTTTCCACCTGTCGAGGGTCATCCATGAGGACATGGGCCCTTAACCTCCTCCTTGAGTCCACTGATAGCACTTCGCGAAAAGAAGGCATCGTACCATGCCTTGCTCGAAAAGCCGACGCTTCAAATGCAGCTATGAAGTCTTCGACTGCGCCCGATTGCTTCAATTTGTCATCAAACGCTCCAAATGGTTGGTGTCGCTGTCAAAGCGTTCATAAAGATCGCCAAGAAATAAAGTGGGTCCAAGCAATATATCCTTGATTCGAAGTTTTTCTCCATTTCGCTACCATTGCCAGTTTTGATCTAGGATGGAGAACACCATACCCGAAGCCTACCAAGCCATCGGGTAATTTTGTAGAGAGAAATAATGTTCCATTTGTGGACCCAAACTGGGGTCCGAGCTATCAATTTAGTTACATCCATTCGTGGAAGGCGTATGTCCCTTGAAAGTGATGCCGTTGAAAGGAATGGTGGTTGAAGTTTCACCTTCACTTTTTAGGTGCATCCTCGAAAAGGGTCATCGAGAGGAATTTTGAGTTTGGTGCGGAGTGATACAACGACATTGTGATTCAAGTTCATTTGATCATTTCATTGCGCACTTCATAGTCAAGTCTGGACGAGGCATTCATGGAGGCATCACCGGAGGCAATAATTGAAGTAATCGAAGTTGTTGCACTTCTTGTTGGGTCTGGGCAAAACCATGTTGCAGGTGTTGAAGCGAGACTTCAGTTCTGGTTGTTGTACATGATGATCGTGAACCGGAAGGGGAAAGCGGGCGCAATGTAAATTTTGCGTAAAATGATAGAGGAAAGCGATGAGGGCGATAAGATGAATCTAATGGGATAGGGTCTCTCAAATAATGGTAAAAATTTCTATACTCTTTTATGCCTACCGGTTATGCTTTGGCCTCAAGAATGTCGTATAAGAAGATCGAATCCCAAATTCTGGAACTGTATATTTATTTAGCAACCCTAATACGGATGCAGGTTAATAGATTCCGGCGAATTTGGTTATATTGTTGTTTATGTCCCCATGGGTTAGGTGGCCCATGGTTCTATGACAAGGGTTTGCCCTGCGGCTATAGTCCTCCGGATATCGCAGGGTCCATTATAGTACTCGCCTAATATCTCGTAATTAACTATGAGGATAGACTGCGACCTTAGCCGTATCAATACCCGGGAATTGCCAATTGTGCAATTAGAGAGGTCTTCCCAGTACGTTTCTCGTGACACTATAGCAACCAAGGTCGAGTAGGTTTATTCATAGAGGGCTTTAGAAATCTAGCCACCAGACACAAAAGTCACCGATGCGCTACCACCAAGGTACCAACAGTGGGTTACAAGGGTACAACAAACGCATACTAAGAACCACTTGTATTTCCTCGCAGGCATGAATCCTCAACCGCTGGCTTATGCGCCAGAACGAAGATCTCTCGCGGGCTTTAAAGACGCCGGAATACGCTCCTTACTCCCGAAAAAAATACCTACACCGCCAAGGAAAGTGCTCCATACTCACTTGCAAGATACCGTGACATATAAAATATGTAACAGAAATGAAATGCTAGAAATAATCAGAATAGCAGTAAAATATCCAAAGATAATCTCTCATAACACAAATGATATACCTAAATAGAAGTACCGAAATAGCAATTTTGAAGAGAAATAGCACTTGATCCAGATAGCAACGTTCACAGGCCACTTCGAGGGGGCAACCTCCAATCGAGCAGCGCTCTGTTACAATAATATCCAAGCTAGGGTTCTCATACCCTCGATTCCTATTTATACTAACAAGAAGCATCTAGAGGAAGATCCTTCTAGAGGCGGAAGCTTCTATTAGGTCTTCTTACATCCGCCTTATTCTATTTTATTGATAGGTCTTATTAATATTGACCTTTATTACATCCAAATACATTGATCTACCTATGTGCGGGTTAGGACCTTAACAGATTCTAAGGAGAGCAGTCACGTCACTTTAATGTTTTGAAAGTATTGTAATTAAAGGCCCATAAGATTTTGAGGCAAGATCCATTGTATGAACCCCAAGAGATTGTAAATCTTTAATTACCTATAGAATTTTACAAATTTGGGGAATCAAGTCATATTTGGGTAGTAATTATTCATTTATTGTAATAAGCCTTAGTGGTAGGATGCTATGAGAGCACTAGAATAGTCTGGAGGGAATAGCTTGGAGGGAATAGTCTAGAGGGAAGGCTCGAGAAGCCCACTCATGTATAAATACATGTAATCTATTCCCAAAAGGGGCTACTGAAAATTGTTGTTACTGTTGTTGAAGAGAGTTGTAAAGAGTTGTAGTTATTTTGCTGAAGAGCTATTGGAACTCTTGTAAATGTTTTGTTGAAGGAATATAATAGAGGATATTTTCTTCACATGTCTGAGCTTTCTTATCTCTTAGTTATTTGGGTAATTTTGTGCTATCTATTTTCTTTGTTTATATGCCTGTGTGTGTATTTCATGGTTGAATGAATGAACCTTTGATGTTCTATAAGTTTCAATTTTTTATCTTCTAAAATCCTGGTGCAAGGAGTGCATAGTTCCCATGCAAGGAGTGCGGAAGAAGAGTCATTGATAGACTCAATAGCTTAGGAGATATTATGTGAATCTTGTAGAGTGAGTGAAAGGAGTGCGCATATACTCGTTTGAGTATAAAAGTTCAAAGGATAGACCCATGCAAGGTGTGCACATGGCCAACACTTAGAGGAGTGTTTGTTATAACCCTAATTTGCACTAGACATGCTTACCTGGCATCAGGCCATCTCAGATTCCTTCTTTGCCAAAACAATATTGAACAACTCTTCTTAAAAACCCTTTTATAAAGGCCCATGTTCCCTTCTCCATTACTGCATGTGTGTACACGCTAGCTGACCCAAGATAGCCCGCATGTACTTACAAAAGCACGGAAAAAGGAAATTTGCTAACGGAACACACAACTTTGCGTGAGTTAACTAAACCTTTCGGCCATGCATGGCCGAGGGTTCGACCAAATACCTAGCTTCTTCTATCCTATAAAAGAAGAGTTAGGGGTCCCATTTGGAAGAGGATAATCATAGTAAAGAAACTATACCCGATTGCGCATTCCCTTTGTCCCAACCTTTAGCCTTCCTTGTGCAAAGAGAAATATAGAGCAAAGAAGTTGGAGGACAGTTGAAGAGGAGCCCAGGACCAGGTTAGTGGAGCAGTGATCGGCTTTATCATTGTAAGTTGATTTGTTGAAGTTAATAATAAAGAAGTACTTTTCCCATCCCACCATATGAGGTTTTCATGGTTTATTGCATACATGTTGATTCAATCTCTAACCCATTAATCTATATATCAAGTGCATGTGGAGTTCTTTATTTGTCTTATGTGAATGCAGGTCAGCCTTGGGAGGAGAGTTGCATTCAAAGAGCGATCAAGCGTGAAGAAGGATCGATATCAAACGCCCAAAATAAGGTATGCTCACTTGATCTTCTTAACTACATATTTTCTTAAGAATAATGGGGATTAGGTCTGGGATGATGGTAGATAGTAGGAATCTTTAGGTCTTTTTTGCATGCATGATAAAAACCTAAGTGCTAGTCCGTAGAGGGATTTCCCACTCACAACAAAATTGGTGACCATACTATGGATTATCTAGGGTTTCTGGGAATATTTTTTGGGTATTTTTAAGAACTGGTCTCATTTCCTATTTTTAAAGTTTCTACAAAAGTATGAGCTAATGAGTATTCTGGTCTGCCATACCAGTTATCTCTATTTATTTGCTTGACTGTATTTTTTTTTCGAGACCCACAGAGTTGCACGCATCTTGTATAAGGTTTGCATGTGTGTACCCGTGCCCTACATTCTCACAGCCCATGTGTACACGCTAGCTGAGGAAGTGTCATCCGCGTGTATGATTCTAGAAAATTTCTTTTAGAGAGGCAGTCATTCTCTTCCCTGACAGAATTAGTCCTTCTCAGGGGTTTTCTGGAACTCTTTCTAGTCTTTGTTGTTTGTAGTCTATAGCTTAGGTTTTACCTCAGATTGGTTTGTTCTATGAAGTTTTCCTTGAATTGTTTCCCTTTTTATGTTAAAGTAAGTGTCTGAGTCTTCAAGAGATCCTGGTTCTCAGTATCAATGGTCTCTACCTGGGCTAGATTGTTTCTCCTTTCATTTGTCTTGGAGTTTCAGAGATACACGCGGCCTGTATAAGGCCAGAACGCGTGTACACGCGCTCTAAATTTACACAACTCATGTGCACATGCTTTCTTTTGAACTATCAACAATGTGCTTGTGGAGAATTTTTTTGTTGAAGGTGAGGAAGTCATCATTTCCTTTGACAAGAGTTATACCTCTCAGGTTTTTGGGTCTCTGTCATAGCGGTCAATAACTTAGGTTTGATCACAACAATAGCTTTCTTTTTCATTTAGAAGTTTTCCTCAAAATTTTCTTTTATAGAGTTTTTAGACAAGTGTGAGAGTCCAATTTTAATTGGCTTCTGTGTGATTTTTAAAGTGACTCTTTGCGATCTGCGCTTAGGCCAGAAGTTTTCTTGGTTTTGACTTGTTGATATTTTTCCTTTTTGCTTTGTGAGCATTCAAATAAAAAAATAAAAAACTTTTATTTCTTTGTTTGGTTAGAAAGTGTTGTTTTGCATTAGTAACCAGGGAAAAGTCTTTTCTTTCATAAGTTCTTGACGATTTAATTAAATCATAAGTAGCTTGTAGTCGAGTGAAATCCTACTTTGAGTTTGTTGTTCAAAGATCTTAGAAAAACTTTTAAGTTTGAAAAGTTGTTTAAGATTTGAGTAAAGTGAAGGTTTTTTGTTTCCATCTTTCTGTTTATTTTGATTTCATCTTTCAAACATCACTAGTTTCACTTTCTTAACCTTTGACTTAAGACAAGCCATAAAAATTAATGCTAAATATAAAATTCATTAGACTTTTTATGTTTGTAGGGTCAACCAACTAGTTTAGGGTTAGGGACTTGAATTAGGTTGGAGAGGAAACTCTTTAAGGCCATTAAAATAAAACATTGGAGTCTGAGTTAGGGAGTGTCAAAGTCCAGTATCGTGAAATTTATCTGGGACCCCCACTAACACAGGGGATAAACATGAGGTTGTGTATGGAAAGGTAGCAGAGATAACCCCTCCAAAACTGGACCAATCATAGTGGAGAACACATATAGAGGGCTTGTCTTGGGATTCCGTTGATTGCATTTGCCAGGGAGCTTCATGGGTCTCGAATCCGTTTGAGGTCCTCAATTGTCTTTCGAACCACTTTCTTTCAATACCCTTGACATGTTTTGGGCTTGATACCCTGCTCATTGTGGTCTACCCGACTTTTGACTGTACCCGCCTGGTGACTGTTCATGCGCTGGCAACCTAGTTGCCTATGTTTTTAGAGACATACACAGGTGACTGTAGGGGTATACCACAGTACCTAAGATAGAAATCGGGCCATGATTTGTAGAGTATACCCAGAGGGTGCTTCCATGTTCGAGTTTTATTTGCATCGGTAAGTTTCTCTAGTGTTGGTTGTTGTAACTGTTCTTCCAATTAGTTTAGTATTTGCTTGTTTTATCTTGTGGGGAATTTTTTTGTGTGTGTTGTTTTTTGAACGAATAGAAATCCCTAGGATGTCTTTGATCTTCTCACACAATGGAGGATCACGAACTCTACCAGTCACGAAGGCTTCTGGGCCTATCACCAGTTACACTGGAGCCACCTTCACCACCACTAAGGCGAAAGCTAGACCAACAAGGGTCTTTTGAAGCGACCGGGTCACAAGAAATTGTGCCTGACCAACACCCGGAGGAAATGATCGTTTTAGACTTTGGAGTGAAATATTTTGGTCCATATGAAACCCTAACCACTGATCTTTAGGCACCCATCATCATTCTGATTCCCCCTTATGAGTGCTAGACGCACGCAACAATGGAAACAAATGTTGTCACTCCTTCTGGTAATTCTTCAACTCCCACTACAGTTGTCACCACAGGAGAGTTTCCACCTCCTAAGTCACTGTCACCAATCTGAGCCACCATGGTATCGACCGCCTCTACCTCGCACAGTGGTCTGATCCTGTTTATGGTGGCAGACACAACCCCTTTCACACCCAGTGCGACATGCCCTCCATTCTCATACGGGATGCCTAGCTCAGGTACAAGTCATGTACTTTCCTACTTCACTTCACAGACTTTAGGTTTGGGGGAAGGGAGCTCTAACACTCCTCTGTAAGGCCACATGGGGGGCACGTCATCTCCTTTTAACACTTTCCCTTAGGGGGGAGGTCATATAACTCCTTTTTCCCCTTCTCTCAGTGGCACCCACCAGCCATTCGCCGGGCCACCTACGCACCATAGTTTATTTGGAGAAGGGAGTCAAGGACCACCTTTGCATAATATGTCGATAAGTTCGACACTATTTTTTTTTTTCGGTGTGTTTGGTAACAACGCCTTCTCGTCAGCTGCTTTCCCGACTGGGAGAAATCCTATTTTCGGGCAACGTATTCCTATGCAGGGTACTATTCCTGCACAGGGGGCAAGCCCAGGAACTTATTCCACATCAGGGCCTTGGAATTCTTGGTAGGGATTCATTCCCTTGTCAGGAATGTCGATATGGGGCAATTCTTTTCACGACCAATGGAACCCCGAACAAGGTACTATGCCTATCCCCATGGGATCGACATGGGGCAACCCTTCCCAAATTCCTCCAAATGTAATGCACGCCCAACCATCTACGTCCTATTTTGGGAATCATCCGATGATGTCTCCTCACACGCAGAATCCATATGCTAGTCATGGCCATGGTTTTTACCAGAACCCAGGCCAACAGCCAAAATTTTCCTGGCAACCCGGTGCCAGTCAAACTCCAGGTCCCTTTTTCCCAGGTTATCACCAACAACCCAAACTACCTTTCCTGGCAACCTTGCATTTGCCAAACTTTAAAAGGTTGTTGAATGACCCTATCTGTCACGATCCATGTTGGCTCCCTATGCTGACGAAGTTGCCTTTGGACATACCAAAGTTTGAAGCCAAGCCTAACGAAGATATAGGAGATCATGTGACAACCTTCCATCTTTGGTGCTCATCTAACTCGTTGAAATATGACTCCGTACAGGTGTGATTGTTTCAACGCACTCTCATTGGGAGTGCTACGAAACGGTACATTGAGCTCGAAAGCTCAAGATACTCTTCCTTTGGCGAATTGGCAATGGATTTCCTAAACCATTTCCAATTACCTGTGAGATACGACGCTGGCACAGAATTGCTGGCCAATTTCACACAGACAAAAGCGGACCATATCTTTGATCACATCCGAGAATGGAGATGCCAGAAGAGTTTAATTAAGGTGTCAGCCCCACCAGCATTCCTGCTCGAGTGGTTCCTTAAGTCTTTGGTCCCATAGTTATCCAAAGGAGTCACGACGTCGGGAGTGTTTTCCGAAGAAGATGCCATCATGAGAGCTCAATAGCTTGAGCTAATCTATTCTCAGTCTGGTTTATTATATGAGATCTTTCCAGATGCACCATGCTCAATACTTGATAAAACTAGATAGAGAGTTGGACCACATGTCGATGGTATTGTTGGTTCAGCACAAAGAAATCCTGCTAAGAAACTGACGAAGCAATTGCAGCAATTGTCTATACAACACACAGTGGCCAGCCAAACTACTGTTTTGGCTGCTCCCCCTACTAAAATGTTGGATGTACACACAGTGCAATCGATCAATCCAAAGGCCACCCATTAGCCTGAAGGAAAGAAAAAACATCGAAAGAAGGGTAAGGGGGATAAGAAACCCACTAATAATGTTGGTGGGGGAAACACTGAGAAATGGAAGGTGAGGTATCCATGTAACCTGTGTGCGAAAGACCACTCGACCCACCATTGTCCTTGGCTTGTAGAGGCCCAAAATTTTTTGACATAACAACAACCTGTCGTGTTAACCGATCCATTTCAGCATGGGAAAAACCTAACCTAATCCTCTACAAGTGTGGAAGGGGGAAGTTAAGGACCCTCTCCGTCTTTGAATAATTCCGCATCCGCGAATGTGTATATGATGAAGGGTGATTCTTTTATATCGACTAGAGCACATGACTACATTAAACCAAGAACTTCTGAGAAGGGCAAAGAAGCCGAACTCCCATCTCTTCCTCTACAGATTGAGAAGACTTTGGGAAAAACAATGACATGCATACCAAAAGGCACATTCAAAAAAGATTCTCACAACCCAAATGCAAGGGCCACCCAGAACTATTCTGTGGTGGAGGATTTGTCTCAAACCCCTTGTGTGATATCCACTTTGGAGGTCCTCCAATGCTACCCTTCCTAGAGGAAAGCCTTGTTAACCACTTTAGGATCTACCGAGACTTGTAATCCGGGTACCATCATGCTGGATACAACCAACTTAAAACCTTGTCTGCCTTACCACGTAGCATTTCAGATAGTAGTGGCTCACCCCACAAAAACTTTTACTCGGAATATCTTCCACATAGTGGTTGATGAGGGTGCCTCGACATGCATTATGTCGTTGGCATGTTGGAAGGCCATTGGCTAGCCTGTTTTGTCTACGTCACCTACTCTTCTCACAGATTTCAACGGTCGTTCATTCCAGCCACATGGTATCATTCCCTCTTTCCCCGTGTAGTTAGGAGGGAAGACCGTGTGCATTGAGGTAGAAGTAGTTGATGCGTCACTCAACTACAATATATTGTTAGGAAGGAGTTGGAATTACGCCATGCAAGCAGTGGTTTCTACAGTTTTTCGGGTCTTGTTGTTTCCACACAAGGACCGGATTGTGACCATTGATCAATTGTCTTTCTCCAGACCTGACCCTTCATCGGGGGTATCCGCAGTCCTGATGATTAATAATCCCCAACCAGGCGTAGTCGACGTAGGGGTTGGTTTTTTCCCATCCTTGATGGGTACCTTCGATTACCCGCCCCCTCAAGGTGATGTCAAATTCATATCCGACCACCATAATGTTGAGATTTTCCAAGTTTCATCATTTCGCATGACTTACTTCACCGATCTGTGGATACTTCCTTCCCCATCAGCCACAATGGAAGGGACAGGGCACCCGGGCATGTTCATGCCCTTTTCTGCAGCTGAAGTAGCGTACTCTTTAGTTCAGCAAGCTTCGGCTGACATAGATCCAACTGCTGCACAAGAGTTAGATCCACCTTTAGAGCCTATTTTGGCTCAAGGTTCTCTCACTGACACCGATTCATTAGACTTAGTATTGCCCTTTGAAAAAGAAGTAATTGAAGCAATGACTAGTCTAGACAAACCCTGGGATGATCTTCATCACAGGTCATACTTCCTCCCAGAGTTAAGCAGAATCGAAGCCGGAGAATTCACCTTGACTATGACTGGAGATAGGTCTTGTCCTATTAATCCCTTAGCTACACATGAGGTCTATGTCGAGGGTAATATGGAAACCATCACTGAAACCATACCGATCAATATCTCCAGAACACCTGAAATCATGGAGAATGTTTTTGTCAGAGATGACTGCTCCCCCGGAGAGATTCAAATCTACATAGACCTATTTAAAGAATTATGCGACGTTTTTTCCTGGTCTTACGAGGAAATGCCAGGCATCGATCCAAAATTAGTCGAACATGAAATCGCAACTTATCCAGTTGCCAAGCCTGTTCGGCAGAAGCTTCGTCCAATTAATCCCAGGAAAGAAGCATCCATTAAGGTTGAAGTTGAAAAACTGCTAAAAGCTGGTTTTATCTATCCTATCCATTTGACCCAATGGGTGTCAAATCCTATGTCGGTCAACAAGAAACAGGGAACGATTCGTGTATGTACGGACTTCCATGATTTGAACAAGGCCTGTCCAAAAGATAATTTTCTCACACCATTCATCAACCTGATAATTGATGAATGTGCAGGTTGCGAGGCCTTCTCTTTCATGGATGGTTTTTCGGGTTATAATCAAATACAAATCAAACTCGAAGACCAGCACAAAACAAAATTCATTTATCCATGGGGTACATTCGTGTATCGTAAGATGCCCTTTGGTCTCAAAAATGATGGCATGACCTTTCAGCGGGCCATGTCTTTTGCTTTCCATGATCTCAAGCATATAGTCTAGGCCTATTTAGATGATTTAGCATCTCGATCTCGCAAGAGAACGGATCATCCCACACACCTCTGACTTATCTTTGAGCGATCTCGCTACTTCCGGATTCGCTTGAATCCAAACAAGTGCAACTTTTGCGTAACATCAGGACGTTTTTTAGGTTTCAGTTGCCTCCCCCGTGCACAATCCTTCAACTTCAGAGTCTACAGGGAAAGGAAATTTTTTTTAAATGTTTCATTGCCAACTATGCCAAGATCACAAAGGGATTTATGTGCTTACTGAAGAAAGACGTTCCTTTTCATTGGGATGTTGTCACTCAACACTCTTTCGACAAGTTGAAACATGCCCTCACAACTGCCCCTTTGCTTCAGCCACCTAACTATAACAAAGATTTATTATTATACCTAGTTGCAGCAGAGTCAACCATAGACATGGTATTAGTTCAAGAAGATGACTTATTCTCAGAATATGTGATTTATTACCTGAGTCGAGGCCTCGTAGGACCAGAACTCAATTATTCTCATATCAAAAAACTTGCATTGGCAGCAGTCCATGCTGTTCAACCGTTCCGTCATTATGTTCTGTTTCACAAGATCACCATCATTGTTGTCATGAATCCATTCCAGTACATGTTGACATGATGGGTAATAGGCAGAAAGATCAGTATATGGATAGTCGTCCTCCAGGAGTTTGACTTAGATTTCGTTTCAACAAAATCCAAAAAGTCACTAGTCTTCACATAACTTATTTCGTAACTTCTGGTTGAGTTAGGTGATGTTGTGCCCGAAGAGTCGCCTATCAAATGAGATATGTTTTTTATCACATCTTCAGATCCCTAGTGTGGATATATACTTATCTATCTCCATACCTTGAAGTTCCCCACCTCTACTTCTCGTGACGAGCGTCGACGTATACAACATCAGGCTAAGAATTATCTCATACTCGATGATACGTTGTATCGAAGAGGTGTAGACTGCATCCAGCACCGATGTCTCACTCACGAAGAAGTAGTTATCATGCTTAATGATTGTCATACTAGAGCATGTGGTAGTCATTTGTCTAGATTGGAAACAACCCAAAATATTTTATGAGCAGGTTACTTCTGGACGACACTAATCAAAGATTGTATCGAATCGGTCAAGAAGTGCCACCCACGCCAGATCTTCTCTCGGAAGATGAGGGCACATCCCGCTCCCATGTTTCCTGTCATCACAGTTGGTCCCTTCACCAAGTGGGGGATTGATTACACTACATTTAACCCTCCTTTAGCAAGGGGGCACCATTATATCATTGCAGTTGTAGACTACTTCACAAAGTGGGTCAAAGCTATGCCAACGTTTAAAGATGATGGAGAGACTGTGGCTCTCTTTTTATTCAACTGGATAATAGCAAGGTTCGACGTCTCGAGGGAGATTGTCACTGACTATGGAAGTCACTTTCAAAACCAGATGATGACCAAGTTAACATCAAATCTTGGGTTGCGGCAAGAACATTCGTCACCCTACTACCCCTAAGAAAATGGTCAGGTGGAAGGTGTAAATAAATCTCTTAAGACCATCCTACAACGAATGATCAACTCAGCCAAGTCAAATTGGCATTTGATGTTATACTCGACATTATGGGCTTACCGAATGTCTGTTAAGACTGCAACCAGTTTCTCACCTTTTCAACTCATTTACGGGTTGGAAGCAGTCTTGCCTATCGAATGTCAGATCCTATCCCTAAATTTGACAGTACAATTATTGCCAGACACTTATCCACTTGAAGAGCGGTTATTATACCTTGAGAAGCTCAATGAGTAGTGTCGTGATGCGCCCCTGGCCAACAAGGATCACAAGCAAAAAGTCAAGTGTCAGTATGATCGGTTTGTTTGTCCTCGGATTTTCTCTGAAGGCAACCTTGTCCTAGTCTATGACCAAGATAAGGACCCCCTGGGGGTAGGAAAATTCAAACCCATGTGGTTCAGACCTTTCATCATAAAAGAGGTTCTAAAAAAGAGCACTTATCGTCTGGTTGAATTTGAGGGAAATGATTTGGCAGAGCCTAGAAATGGGCTCTACCTCAAGAAGTATCACTCATAGGTAGGTCACCATGGGTAACTTTTTGTAACATATGTATAGTCTTTGTACTATTACTTTCTAGTTTCTTTTAGTATTATGGACATGTCATTTTTTATGTTGTCTTTCGTCACTATGGCAGATGTCAAGTGAATCCGAGTTGTTCATTGGGTATGTAGACAGTGCTAGTCTGCACACTTAGAGGCTTGCCTCCGCAGCTTGGGTAATTTTTACACCTCGAGGCCAGTTATTATCTTCCAGAGGTATATGCTTAGGTGACACCACAAACAATGTCGCTGAGTACAGTGCAGTTATTGAGTTACTTCGTGACACCCTGCCATTTGGTATCTCTCATCTCCAGGTCTATTTAGATGATCAGTTGGTTGTGTCTCGGTTAATTAGAGTTTACCGTGTTCATGATCCAAATTTACACCGATGATTCCTTAGGGTACGTCTCTTAGAATGAAGCTTTGATTACATTACATATTTTCATGTTCCTAGGAGATTAAACCGAATTACAGATACTCTAGCTAATCAAATTTTAGATTGGCATCTTGCACACATATGAAAGGATACACACATAAACATGTAAATACATTTTTAAAGGAAAATATGATCCATAAGACACAAAAAGAAATAAAAATCCATATATAATATCATAATCACCAGAGTACATAAGTGGACGCAAGCGCCTCAAAAGTATGACCAGTAACGAGTCATGGGGCTTATTCCCTCAAAAAATATATACAAGTAGTGCTCTTGGAATGTGAAAAGTCTAGACTAACTAAGGTCAGGGCCTATGGTCCATGTTGTACTGATCAACAACGTTTGCAAAACACTGAAACAATTGGACCCATGTCTGTGGTGCCCCCACAAAATGAGGCTGCATAGATGGTGGCAGATCCTCAATCTCTACCATAGGGACTGTGCGGGTGAGCGAGGTAAATTTTCTCTTGACTCATCTCAACACCCTCTCAGCCTCCCCGGCTGGAGATATCTTGCTACTGTTGGTCCCCCTGTAGCGACAGGTGCGGCCCCGGGCCGAGGACGACGCTTGTTCCTTGCATAATCAATAGGTCGCACTAGTCCCACATCTGCACACAATAGACACATATCCGTCAAATACTATGGTACAAAAAAATGATATATATAAAAAATAAAAATAAAACATAAAAATTACATATGTTTCACAAAACAACGATGCAATCTTGCCCATCTCTCCTCCCTCCTCACCAGGAGGTACTGGTATCTCAAGATCTCTCGAGAAATCAATCCCAGCGTAAGGGTAATCCTTTATGACTGGGATCTGTTGTGACAACCAAGCGAATAAATCATCATCAAAGGACTCATTGGTCCTTCCACCACCCAGTCATGGCAGTAACATTGCCCATCTGCAAACCACAGGAAGAGAGACTTGGAACTCAAAACTCTTTCAAAGAAGAAAGAGCATAGAATCGTCCTGAACCCGAAGTTCCTTTGCGTCCGCGACCGTCAATCTATCAACTGTATATTCATACAATCTAGCAGTGTAGTGCTCCAGTCAAATATTTGTGCATTTAAGCATTGGACCACACAGTTCATCTGTGCACGGGACGCCTGATGTAGAGCCACAGAACCAGTCATCTTCCCAATAAGCAACACAATCGCCTGCAACGATAAGTTAGTGATCTTGCTTATGGGCACCTGTGAGATCGATCAGTCTATACCAGCCTCACAATAAATTCCTATCAATTACGATATGTTATGAGGCCCCAAAGGAAATGTCTAGAAGTTGACTGGTTCCCCTCTCCTGGAGAGGCCAGTCAAAAAATATATGTCATCTATCGTAGGCACCAGTAACTGCCCCTCTAACACAAAGGCCTCTGCATCAGGATGCCAATAATCAACTAAGGCATTCAGTAGCCTAGGTTGTGCCTGCATAAAAGGACATAGGAAGAACTTGAGTATGCCACATTGCATTAAGGCAGCCATAACATTGGGGTATTCCCTGAACAACTCACTAACTTCCTCATGCTCTCTTTCCCTCCAGTGAACATACATCCTGCAAAACACCAAGTTCAAGAGGGTTAACCCTTGTTTTTTTTTTAATTTTTTCATTCAATAAGGGGGTCCATGTGGGCTGTAATGATGACAGTTGTGTGTACATGCATGCAGTTTTTACTCTGCCCAAATGTATATGCGACCTGTCATAAGACAACCCACGTGGACCTAGGGCCGACCTTTTGAAGGTCGACGCCCCCCCAAAAATTGAAACCCAAAGCATAAATAAAGATTTAAATTGCAAGAGGAGAGAGCTAATACTTACTTGATCCAGACATATGGTCGTTTCATCCTCTGTAGCTTCCGGAATCACCACTTTTATCATAGGGTTTTTTTTTGTCCAGAGTCAATTTCCAAATCAGAAGTGGTGATAATGAGTTGCTAGCTTCTATTTATAGACTTTTTTTCCTCTTTTTGTCACTTTTTTGGCCCCCCCTTATCATTTTCTTTAAACCAAAAACCATTTAGAGTGATTTAGGAGTTGCATTGGAAGGGTATGATCGGGTATCAGGACATTTTTTTGGAGTTTTGGGTAACTTTTGATGGTTTGTGGAAAAATATCAGATGATCAACTTGAGCATGTAGGTTAGGTTTCCACCCTGACTTTTGTATCTCATTGTCTTTACCCCTTTGCCATAGGATCGATCCCATCATGTTGCAACACAGAACCATCATTGCTACTTTAGAAGTGTTGTGAATTGGTGGTAGAGATTATTGGAACATGGATTCCCTAGGTAGATCATGGTTGCATTATGGTGTCCATGTTGTCTCTAATCATTGTAGGCTCGAGAGTCCTTGTTGTTTTTCCTGATTACAAGTTCAAGCCTCATTTTCATGATTCCTTTTCACTCTTGACCTCACCCTTGGGACTCCCAAAAGACATAATAGGTCTTCTTTTAAGCCCTTTTCATACCCTCTAAACATGAAAATATTGTCGAGCGATCTTGTGGCCTTTCATGCTCGTTAAACTGAAATTTGAAGTCACATTTGTCCGATGGTAGTTTACCCCTTTTTCGGTCTGGACAGTCAACTGTATGAACAAAGGTATACTCTAAGGAACCTCAGTTCTCTAGAAGAGTACTCTCAGGTATCATTTTAACCCTTTTTCGAGCCTGAGGGACTAAATGTATGAAAATGAACCCCCACGGAGTCCATAGTTAAGCTCTTTTCAGACTCCCTAACATTGAAAAGATCGTCGAGTGACCTTATTCTTTCACACTTGTTAAAATGGTCCAGAAGGACATTCCTGACGGAGTCCATAGTTAAGCTTTTTTCAGACTCCTTAAAAATGACAAAATGGCCAAGTGATCTTGTCTTTATCACACTCGTTAAAATGGTTTTGAATAGATGTCTTGTCGGTGCTAGTTTACCCTTTTTTCGAACTGACTAGACTACCTTCGAAAAAGGTACCCCAGTGGAGTCTCCTTTTACATTTTTTTCAGACTCTCTAAATATGAAAAATCGTCGATCTTACCTTCTCTGGGCTCGCTAAAATCACATCAAAGGACGTTACCATTGTGTGTTTTATTAATCACATTTGCATACCCACGTCTTTGGCCTAATGTCGGATCCATGTTTCTCTCAACTGAACCATCTAAAGCATGCCTTATACGCAAGCCCTGTAGCACTTTGCCTCTGCGTCTTGACACCTTTGGCCCCTAGAGGATTTTTCCCAAGTGTCCTTACCTTGAACATCAATCTTGTCCCTGCGCCCTAAACTTGTATGTTTGCAACACTCGTCCCTCCTTTGTAACGTAACATTCTTTTATTATTTTTCCAAAATTATTGAAAAAGACAAAAAAATCAAATATACCCCAAAAAGAGGAAGGGAAAAGTATTTTCTTTATTGGTAGCATAATGAGTCACCCTTGGATAAAGCACATATGTCCGTTTGTTCGTCAAACTTTGGGATTTAATACGACCTTAGGAAGTTGTTTCTCACTACATAGATATGTGCCCTCCTCCGTTTGGTTATTCTTCCAAACATATGGAGAGTTTGCGTTGCCTCCTACCTCATAAACTTATGTTAATTCCATGCTACCTGAGTCTCATCATTTTTCGTTCTATTGTCCAAGGGAAGTTTTTACCAAGCCTGAGTCAGCCCCTCTGCAGTTTGTCTCTTGCCCTCATACCTGACCATCCAGAACGTCCAATCAAGTCTTTG
>SNQJ01S0053361.1:24423-39521 GCA_010110895.2 Picea sitchensis
ATTGTTCATCAATCATCAATCAATCAATTACTTGACATCAATCAATGACATCAATCAAACCAAACCATTTGCATCAATGACGTATGATCCAACAATCTCCCAAATAATCAAACCATTGACATCAATGACAACATGATCCAACATAAGAGAAAGATAACATTCAACTAGTTGATAACCCATTGTTTGAGATGGATACAAAGTATTCTTTTGGTAATCCACTTTTTGAGTGGGATGATGAAGAGGAAGTTGGGAATATTACACATGAACTTCATATGGAGTTTAGTTTGGTACATTTTTCATCATGTCAATCATTTATGATAGTCAGGACACATGAGGATGTTAGTGGTACTTATGGTTTGATGTAGGAGCTTCTTCTGATGGTCGATCATGAGGATAATTCATATTTTCATGGGTTTGATGAGAAGTATGGCTTAGAGACTTCTGATTATACACATAGTCTGTATCTTGGATATCATGAGCCACTTCTTTTGGGGAGCCCCTTAATGGCTCAAGTCGTAACTATAGATGGGGGAGTTGAGAATATACCTTATGGACCAGCCATAGGGGAGGTACATGAACCCACTTATTGTGGGAATGGATATTGAGGATGTAGACACATAAGTATGGGATTGTGGAGAAATTCCTTCAGAGAGACTTATTGACAGGGACTTTGAGCATACCATTGATTTTGGATTGTCCAGGGGCGAGAATTCGTTAGATGAGCTTAATCGAGTAGCATATTCCTCAAATATTGATATTTGATTGGGATATCACCAGACTACTTCTGGATGTCATTATGGGAACTACAAGTTATTTTTCATGTCACTAGGGTTGACCAACATCCTTGCCACCTTTCAGTTTCATGTGAACCCCATAGTCACACCGAAACTATAGGGGTTTATGTTGGTGTTCTTTGATGATATCCTCATGCACAAAAATACATGGGAGGATAATTTGAGAAAGTTAGATGAGACATGGGGCATGATGGAGAGAATATTCAGGCATGCAACATAGTACTCTCCAAAGACTAATATTCGATCAGGTTATCTTCAAGATTATAGATATAGAGTGGTGGATGATGTCATCTACTATAGGGGTAACATATAATTGGTTCCATAGTCCACACTTAGAGAGGAGATCATGAGGGATATGCAGGATGTTCCCTTAGCATGACATCCTAGGTACTTCAGGTATTCTAGCAAATCAAGGAGAGGTTATCATGGAAGAGCCTCAAGGATGATGTGTGGAGGAAGGTGAGTGAGTGCATGAATTGTCAGCAGAATGAGTCGGAACTTACCCATCCAATAGGATTATCACAGTTTATTCTTGTTATCACACAAAATGTAGGTTGGGAAAATCCTGACCCAATCCACAAGATGGCAATAATAGTGGGAGAATCTACCCACTGTCACCTTAGGTAAACCCTCCCCTCGCTTCAGTGAAGGATAAATCCAACACAAGGGGGAAATATCAGGTGACCCTAGGGGGGAATGACATGGAAAGGTGAGGTTATAGAATTTATTATCCTATAGGTCAAGTTACTAAGTGAAGAATGTCTTGGTAACGATTCTTGAAGATGATCTATGGTTGCCAAGTGTTTGGGTACCTGCAGAAGAGAATTGTACCTGCCTGAGACACAAGAAGAAACATGTATACAAGCTCAAAGTTAAGTGGAAAAAAAAAAATCTTACTATCTCTAATTATAGAAGTAAACAATAATATATATCAACAAGAAAATAATCAATTACTTCATATTTAACCACTTAAATCATCAAAGATTTGTTGGACAATGAAGCATACAAATTGTAGATTAATCCCAATACTTTAGCACAAGCTTTAGTGGTTTTAGAGGGATGTAATATGATTTTTTTAGAGTAAATTTGTAACATCCAAGTGGTTGTATAAAATATTTTCTACAACAACAAGTTTAAACCATGAAAACAAGCAAGTAATATGACAAAAATTTCACTAATTAGCAGTGGAATGATAATGATGGTTTACTAGAATATTTCCACGGTTAAATTGTAAGTTAGAATCAAAATAGAAGATGATTTTATGCAGTTATAATGGATGTAAATTTTAATTATCTATAACTCAATATCCACTTGAACAATCTATATTCCCTAGAGGCTTTGATAAGCTTAAAGAATATAGAAAAGATCCCAACTCAAACAATTTCAATATCTCATGATTCTACGTTTCCCAATGCAATGATTTCATTTCCTTGATGCAAGAGATTAGTGCCTTTAAATATTGGGTTATGGAGTCTTTTAAAATGAAATATCTATTTGTGATACTTCCTTGGGAGTCTAATCCCTTTTACTCCCCAAGGAAATAAAGACTAGCTAAGAAAAACCATAGGAGGGTGTAAACCCTTTTACTCCTCCTAGTATTTATTTGTGCAACAAATTAATTCAAGACAATTATGATGGTCTTAGTGTGGTTGTATTCCCTTATACTCCCAAAAATATTAGAAAATTAATCGCGTGACCAAGAAAAGAAGAAATAACATGAAATATTCCTTACATAGTCCAAGTATTAACAAGATAAACTCTTTTTAACCAAGAAAAATCCACCATAAAGAAAGAAATAGCCTCCAAGAAAGATAGTGCCTTAATTCTTCATCCAATAGACAAAGAAAATCACCACAAGAGATAGTATCAAGAGAGACAGATAAAATTTCCCAAGGAGGGTACAAATTCCAACCAAGTATCCTCTCCAAGATGGGAGAGTTATGATAAAAAGGAAATAGAAGTGATCTATATTGATACAAATCCTACTAAAAGTGTTTGTCCACTTAATTTTAGGGTAAACCACAAAGTAAGGGGTAAAAAACCATTTCTTTTCCCCTTTACATTATAAAATTCAAATTTAACTTTAAAAATGCACATAAGAAACCCTAAAGTGATGCCATCCCTCTTCTAGGGTGACGTTTGGGCACCTTTTGCAAGTTGTTAGAGTAGAATATGGAATTTGTTGGGCCTTCTAGGGCCTCCCTCTCATGCACTAGGGTTTCTGCCTTCAATCCATTCCTTCTTCCATCAAAATGTGTCAAGCGTCAAGTCAATCAACACCACCACCACAACCCTAGCCCTAGGGTGATGTCAATATCCTCAAAAGTGACGTTTTATCCTCAAGAGAAAATCATTGGGCTATAAAAAGGATGGTTTAGGTCCTCCAAGGTGTCTCTTCAGGCCTCCAAAGGATATCATCTTCGTCTAGTGTATGGGCCATGGTATCCAACCTATGGGCTTCAAGCCCCAAGGAATCCCAAGCTAGGTTTGTTCTTCCAAATCTTTCCACCAACTAGGTCCTGCAAAGACAATGAATGCACCCTCCAAGGATCTCAAGTAAAATGCATCATGATAATTAAATCAAATCAATAAAAKATCCTTCTAAGCATGTACATCCAAACCACCTCATCAAAATAAAAAAGTTCTCAAAGACCCTATGCAACTTTCCAAGTTTAGGTATGGGAGGGTTGACAAAGTGACCTATTGGGTGAATCATACCTCAAGTTTAGTAGTGTTTCCCAAGTGGACCCCTCTCTAAGAAATGTGGACAAAGTAAGATGGACGGGGGAAAGAATATTTGGCACAAGGTTCATGAGATACAATGGATCGTAGTATCTCATTTATGGGTGTCTTTGTAGAGGGCGTGTTGCACCTTAATTTTCAATGCAACATTTTTCCAAGCCCATTTATTGTCTTTTATCTTCTAAAGGTGTTTCCAAGTTGAATCCAAGGTGTGGCTTCTACCTAAGCATGAAAAATAGTTCCCACCTTGACTCTACCTTGGTCACATCATTCTTACCCAAGTTGGAGCCATGTGTCAGGCTTCTACCTAAGCATGAAAAACAATGCCCACACATGCTCCACCTTAGTTGGAATTTTGTATTAGTTATTTTTCACGAGTCCCATCAGTTTCTTATGAGAGACATTTCACTGTCGTCGGGATCCCTAGGAGAGCATTTAGAAGGTTCATGATTGGATTTTATATTTTTCTAGCTACAATCCTCTTGACCTTCAACTCCTTCTTCCTATGAAATGAGGGACAAACCCTTCTTAGGTCAATATACCCAAAAATACCAAAAGATAAGGAGATGAGGGGATGAAGTGTGGAAAATGGAAAGCATGGTCCAGAATGACACGATGTCTTGTCAAGGGGACTTCCTAGTAGAAAACCTATCCCTAAGGGTGATCACTTACTAGGGTGCAATGTCAACCACCAAGGTGAAACATGGAAAAGATCATAATTTCCAGGTGGATGTTACATAATCAAAAGTAGTTTTAAATGAAACAAACTCAAATGCCTTAAATATTGAAATGACACTCACCATAATACCTATCTTTTACCTCATGGAGCAAGAGCCAATGTCTTCTGTAAGCAAGCTGATGCGGTGGATACCCTCATGATGAACCTAAGATCTATGGTGGTGAAGTGGGCCTATATTTGTGCAAGTGGACATTGTTGGTCAAGTTGTCTCTAGATACTCTATGTCTGCAACCTAGGGGCCTCAAGACATTATCTCCTTAGTTATCCCTATGAATTGGGGAAAAAAATACCCATTCTATATTTAATCACAGGTATACCCATGGTATATAGAAGAGATTTTATTTCTACCATCAATGGTCGATGGATCAGGTTAGCACAATTCAAGACGATTCCATTAGAGTATGAGGTGTTGCAAATGAAAAAGTTGTTTTTTAGGGAGGTGTCTAGACTCCATGGGTTGCATGAGTACACTGACAATGATTGGGATATTACATTTCTTATTACATTTTGGAAGGAGTGGTACAAATTAGCATAGATGATTTTAGGGGCTAAATTTCACAAATGGGATAATTTTCCATGGTTTTTCCTAAAAAATGATTCACCAATTAAATCATAAAATGTTTATAGAAACTGTATAAAATTCTTATAAATTTGAATATTTTTACAAAAATATCCCCAAACATTTTACATTTTTAATATTAAAGAGTACTACGATTAGCCCAAGTTTCTACATTTTAATATAAATTTCCATCCTTAAAATTATCTCTGCAGATTAGCAGGCACATGGTTGGATCCTAGTACCTTGTTTCCATAAATTGGATGTGAGACTTGGCATACTTGGTTTCCAGCAGTGATTAGTACAACACTGTGGGAGTTGGTCGATTTTAGGGATGGTGGATGCCTAGTTTGGTTGTGGGTTCCAGGAACTTATTTGATTGGTTAGTACCAATTTTGGGATGATTTGAGAGGATATGTTGGGACACATTCTATATGGAAGTACATATTTTATTCGGAGATACATAGGATCGAGTATGACAATGGACTTGCATAATTTGACTTCACGGAGATGTCATGTCAGGATATGACTTGTGGTAGTGGGTTTATCCCTTATAGTTATTTCATCTTGGGGTTCCAGAAGAGGAGGATGTAGTTTGGGAATGATGGGCAGACATTTATGATCAGAGTGGAACAACATCAACATGGTGGTTTGACAATTTGGAAGTTGGTGCAGATGTGAGAGTCAGTTGTTATTTCTAGGAGCCTATTCATATAGAGAATCGAATTGTTTTACTAGGTGGGATATAATATGAGGGGTGGGTTGAGCATTCACAATATCTATTTTCTCTATTAATCATTGTTCTTCAAGAGACCTCTTGTGTTAGGACCTTGCAGGGCAGTATTGTATGTATGATTCGGATTATTTTCAACACAAAATGAGAGTGGAGATATAAAACATAAATATACATAGATATTGAAAAAGATCCAATAATATAACATACATATATTGGATATATAACAAGAGGAACAAATATACAGTAATACACAATTTTTATTAATCAACAAAATGTGCAAAACTGTAGAAATACAAAGTGAAAGACTCGCTAGAAAGGTGGCAGCTTATCTCTGAGAAGAGATGTGACAGCTACTCACATTCGCAAGAATATGATCATTACAATGAGGCTCCAAATGCATTTTTAACATAAATAAAATCCAAAACCATAACCCTGGAAGATGAAAAGCCAACAGTTATGTGGATCTCGTTTTGGGTAGTTTGGTGAATCAACTTCCCGGGGGCGTAACTTTGGAATACGGTCTCCATTTGGGGCGTACAATAGCTCAGTGGAAAGGTATCAATGAGGAGATTCATTTTTGGGGCTCAATCAGAGCCTTTCATTTTCATGGATGTGTCTGATTATGAAAAATTGTCATTTAGGCCCTCAAAATGGCCCCGAAAGTTTAGGAACCGAAAAACTCCAAAAAATAGTAAGTTGCCAACAAACTGTTTTGAGCTAGTTGGAATAGTTGGGTGGCCATCGATATCCACCTGGATCAATACTCCCTCCTTAGGAAGCAATGGTCTCTATTACTTTGAGTTCCCGGGGGAGAGGGGAAAGCACTTGCTGAATCTGAACCTTCGTGAGTTTCTTTCCTTGCTGGAGAAGTTGCGTTTCTTTGTTAATGGGAGCTTGTTGAGAACCTGATGAGATGACTGTGTGCAGAAGAAATAGTTTCACTTTTATTCAATATTATTGAGTTGCTTCTGCTATATAGAAGGTGCTTGGACTAAGGTTGTAGTGGTTTCAGTGTCCTTTTCTTCACCTTTTGAATAGATTATGAAGAAGTTGAATTTTGTAGCATGAGATACTACCTTGCGGCACTATTTAGGTGGGATAGTAGTTGGAACTACCTCTGGTATCCTATAGAGATGACCCCCCATAGTAAAAATTACACTACGGGGTCAAGACTCATAAATAGTATGATGTTTCCACATATATGGTTGGCCCAAAAGAACATCACAGACATCCAATGGGACAACATCACATAATACCTCATCCTTGAAGGGTTGGATGTCTTATGACAATCGACATTATTGGCTGACACAAATATCTCATCCACGGAGAAGCCAACTGATGTTGTATCGTTGTAGGTGTGGTGTTGTCGACAATCCCAATTGTTTGATGACCTATGCTGAGATGAGGTTCTTATGGCTTCCGCTATCAACAATGAAATGCAATGGGGTCCCCTTCACCCACATCTCTTAATGAAAGAGGCACTTCCCCTCTTCAAGATCTGCTAGTTCTTCTGGTTGAATTGTTGCATTCGCAATAGTAGCAGTGGGGTCTGCATCGATCATTTATCTTCTCCCATTATTTTCTAAATCGGATTCTGAATCAATTTTAGACTCCTTTTCTTTGATCTCATCCACCAATGATGTTTTTGAGCAACATTCATTAATGTTGTGCCAGGGGATTTTGTGGAAATCACACCACTCTCCAGTGTCCTTCTTCCTCTTCCCGTGACCCTTGTTTTCTTGTGGCTTGGACTAGTTTTTGGGAGACTATTTGTTAGGGATGTCTTTATCATACTATGTTTGTTGCAGATTTGTAGAACCGAACTCTCATTTTTTCTAGTGCCTAAATTTCTACTTGATTTTGACATCATATCGATGGCCATCTCCAGTGATGAGATGTCTAGAAACTCCATTTCAGTTTGTATGTACCTGTGTAGAGCCCCATGGTATTTCAAAACCAAATGTTGCTTGTTATATATATTATATATCTATGTTATATTATTGTCTCTCTTGCAGTATCTCTGTATATTTTTGTGTTATATCTCCACTCTCATTTTGTGTCAAAAACAACCCGGATGAGTGGTGTCAAAGCAGGTTGATCTTGATCGTTTTTCAGTGCATGTCCCCGATGAGGTCTGAGTATAGAAATTTGGGTCTCAAGCTTGTCTCTCTTGAAKAAAATCGCTCTCACRTGCCCAAGAAACCCTCCATGGTGGAAGAAAAAAAWAATTATGGAGCAGAAGATTCTATTAATCTGTTGCTTGAGAAAGCTCTCACGCGACAAAGGGACGAAATGATGGAGAATTTTTCCCACATCCTTCAACAACTTCATCTTCATCATGCGGCCACTTTGGAGGAAGCTCTCCTTTCAAGGTACAAGTTAATTTTGATACTCTCGTATTTGAAGGACAGATAGATGAAGATTCCCTAGAAAAATGGTTAAATCTACTAGAAGGTTATTTCTCTGTTCACAATTTCTCCGACAGGGAAATGATCACCTTTGCACTCTGTAAGGCTTCCCCCCATGTCAAACATTGGTGGGAAACTTACTGGGAGAAAATTTCCACAAAGGAGTCTGGAATATATGGGGTTGATCCCACTTGGTAGTTTTTTGTGGATGTGGTCAAGGAACAATATTACCCTATTGGTAACTATGACGACCAATACATGAGATAGACCAAGATGCATCAAGAGAGGGGAAAAGAAGTGCCAAAGTTCACCAATACCTTCCATACCTTGCACACCATATACAATAATACATAATTTCTATTAATGAGTGAAATCTACAAAATTGTAGAAATACAGAGTGAAAGACTCACTAGAATAGTGGCAACTTATCTCTGAGAAGATATGTGATGGATATGCTCATTACGAAGAATATGATCGTTACAATAAGGCTCCAAATGCCTTTTTAACATAAATAAAATCCAAAACCCTAACCCCGGAAGATGAAAATCCAACAGTTTTGTGGACCCCGTTTTGGGTAGTTTGGTGTATTAACTTCTCAGGGGCGTAACTTTGGCATACGATCTCCATTTGGGGTGCATGATAGCTCGTTGGAAAGGTATCGAGGAGGATATTCATTTTGAGGGATAAATCAAATCCTTTATCAATCATTGAGGTTCCCATCATGAAAAATCATTGTTTAATCCCTCAAAATGGCCCCGAAAGTTTAGGAACCGAAAAATTGCTAAAAATAGTAAGTTTCCAACAAATGGTTTTGAGTTAGTTGGAATATGTGGGTTTCCACAGAAATCCACCTGGATAAATGTAGTATATGATCCACATCTTTTAGTTTGGTTTGAGACCTTAAGGATACTCATATTTTCAGTTGGGCTCCGCCTTTTATTTGGGTGGATTTGTTGGAATTGCTTGACGACAAGCAATTTTGGGAAGGGAGGACTGTAATGTCACTTTCCAAATGATTGTTATAGGAGGATGAATTAGTGGTATATCTGATTCTCATGGGACATGGTCGATTAGAAAGGGGATTACTTTGGTTATTTGATGTAATTAGGGAGAAAAATTGTTGGTTGTGGAGCTTGATTATCTTCCTAATTCAGAGGTTTGTTTCAGCCATGCTTGGACCCCAGTCCCTAACGAGGGGTGTGGGGTGTATTTTCCCCACACAAATATCACTAGGGGGGTCTAGGGGGGTCTAGGGGGGGCGGTGAAAATTTTTGTATCCCCCCTGGCAGGGGATCCAGAGGAAGCATCCCCGAAGCGAAATTTTGGGAAAAATTGCCTTGTAAAATATTGTAATTTTGTAGTCAATATGGACCATTCATTATAAGGTTGCAGATCTGACGATAGAAGTTATTTGAGGGATTTTTTCTCTATAAGGAAACCCTATTTTATGAGGGAATTGTATTGTGGTTGTGTATGTGTGTGGATATTTTATTCTGAGAGAGGAGACTATGAGAGAAAGAAGAGGAAGTTACAACATGTAATACCCCTAGGTCGAACCCACTTGTAAATGTAAATGTAAATGTACTTAAGTTGGTGAGTTGTTTGATATCATTTTTGCATGCACCTTCCATGGTGTAGTGCGCACATGTACTGTGCACTAAAATGTTGAAGTGTGCACATTCTAGGGTACCACACACAACAAAATTAAGTGTGCATGATTTTGAGGCTAGAGAGCCTTTGTGTATATGTTGTTTTTTATAGGCTGGTGAGCCAGTTATTATAATTTAGGAGGCTTATGTATTGAATTAGGCTGGAGATCCTAGATGATAAAGGCCAGTGAGCCTATTTTTGTATATGTCTTATCATTAATATAAAATACAGCGTTGCGTGTATACCGACCACGATAAAAGAGTATGTGGGACTAAAATCCACTAGTTAGGGAAAGGGGGGGCCTAAAATTTAAGGGAAAGGGATAAGATAGGGAGCTAATCCAAAAAGGAATATTATATTAATATTCCTTAGAGTATAAATTATGGATAATTATTTTATCCTAAGTTCTAAGGATGGGGACAAGTGGGCCAAAGTAGCTCTCAACATGACAAGTTTCAAGTTGGGGACATGCATACATATATCTTGGACTTAGTTCATTTTCCTACATCATTCACTCACTCATTCAGTTGTCCTATGTACCTTCCTGTCACTATACATATACCTTTATTTGTACCCATACCTGTATCTGTACCTGGTTAGCTTAGGAGTTGGACTGAAGAAGCGGGTTGTCAGGCCTGTGGGATATTGAAGAGGTAGGTTGTCAGGCCCGTGAGCAATCTCTCTAGGTGAGATAATTGTTTGGGAATTGATTCTCGAAGGTGTTAAACTAAAACTTTGTGTATGATCTGTTGCTGAAGCCCAGAAAGGAAGTGGGGTAGCCGAGGGACTATTGAGTAGAGAAGGGGAAAACTTCCTAGGGTGGGATAGGCATGTGGGGAATGAGGGACTATAGGATGTTAGTTTGAGTTGGCACCTGTGACGAAGTATTTTCTGTTGTCTTAGATACATCACCCTGATTAGGAATCCCTTTACCCAGGTGGATTTTAGTCCCATCTCGGGGGTGACCCAGTGCTAAGAGTGATGAGCAGTGTGGTCTATGTCTGGGAGGTTCATGGAAGGTCTGCATGTAATTGGTGATATTCTTACCAAGATAAGTGTCAATTGTGTGTTAATTTATATGCTGCATTATTATTTATGTGTTTATTTTTATGGGTTTTTCCTGTGTGTGGTTTATACATGTCTTTATATTAATGGTATTTCCTATCTATGTTGCATGTATATGTTACTATTATTTCCATATGAATATGTTCATTTACAACATGTATTTGTTTGTTTTAAGTTTTATATATAAAGTTCCGCAAGATTTTCTATGTGCATATGTTTTAATTTGCATATAGTTCGAAAACTTTTATGTGGCATAGCCCAGTTGGATGTTGGGGATGTTACAATATGGTATCAAAGCTCAAATTTTCAACACTGAGCCTGGATGGTCCGAGCAAGTTGAGTGGAAGTGAAATTCCACAAATAATTGATTTCGAGGTGGCCACATTTCAAGTTACAGAGCGTCCATGGTAAAAAGTAGAAGCAATTGTGTGGAATTGGGAAAAGGCCTAATTTATGTTGTTAAATTTATGGGAAAATTGAGAAATTTGGCCAAGTGGTGAGTTATTCTTGATTTAATATATTTTCTAGCAAATTCAGACATAGAATTGGTCAAATTTGAACTTACAGGGAAGACATGACAGATGGAGCGAGATTAGTTGATTAAAATTATCAATTTCTGAATTGAGTTTGGGAAAATTTTGTTCCAGAAATGTCAACCAACATCAATTGGTTGTTGCAGAGATTGAATTGGTTTTATCGGGGTGAAATTGAAAAAATTTCATAGTTGCAGAATGTCTATGGTGAAAATTGGGAAATGTTTTGGCAAAAGCCCCAATTTCTGTTGCGGAATTCATGAGGAATTGATGCACATAAAAATAAATGTGTGCTGGTGGGCACACTAAAAATGCATGATGCACAGTGAAAAGCTTGTGATATTTGGAAAAATATTGGTGTGCGGATGTGCACGGTAAAATTTGGCACTGCGCGATGGAGAATGGAATTGCACGGAAAAATATTGGCATGCGGGTCCTGACGCTAAAATTTGGCATTGCGCAGTGCAGAGTGGCATTGCGCGAAAAATATTGTCGCGCGGGTGTGCGCACTTAAAATTTTGTACTGTGTAGTGTAGAGTGGCAATGCATAAAAACATTTGATGTGCGGATGTGTGCACTTAATTTTGGCACTGCGTGATGCAGAGTGGTAATGCGCGGAAAATTTTGGTGCACGGGTGTGTGCACTAAATTTAGCATTGCCCGGTGCAGATTGAGTGGCACATGAGTAATACTAGCGTACGTTGTGGGCGCTTGCATAATAATGGAGCACGCTTTGGATGCACACATAATAATGGCGCACGTGGTGTGCACAATATTGACAGAGTGCATAGGAATTTTGTTGGTGTGCGAACAATGTGGGTATATGTTGTCACGCGACACTTAGTTAATGGTGCATGCAGAGTACTAGTGTGCGGTAGGGGCATACTAAAATTTGGCACAGTGCAGCGCGTAGAGTAAAATGAACACGGAATATTAGTGCGTGACACAAAAATTTCGTGCAACAAATATTAGTGCATAAACCAAGATTGTGCACGGTGGATATTGGTGCGCGATACAAAAGTAGTGCACACCAGTTATTGGCGTGACAGAGAAATGATCAACACTGGTTATAGGTGTGTGGAGGATGAGCTACCTTATGGTATCGATGTGCATGCTAAATATGGGTTTACAGGTTCAAATTTGTGCGCACAAAGTCGTTTGTATGGTCTACAACAACAGAAAACCAACAAATTTCTATGACATTTTATACTGTTTGAAGGTCATCTTTTTGCAGTGCGATTTTGAGGCCCTAAAAAACGTTTTTAGCAACTCAAAAACCCTGATAATAGAGTGTTCCAATGTACACTTTGTCTTTGCAGCTCAAATAAAATATCCTGAAGAGAGCTTTCTAATTGTGTAAGTCGTTCGTCAAACGAAGCGTTTTTGTGAAAGTTACAGGACAAACAGTGGAGGGTAAATTTTAAGACCCAACTAACTTCGGAGGGCCATAACTTTCTTCTCTAGAATCAGATTGAGGGGAAGGATCAATATATGGAAATATATCGAACCATAGAAGACATTCCTAGAGATGAATTAAATTTTTGGGCATGTTAAAAATGTTTAGTATGGAAAAGAAGGTACCTGTAGCATTCCAGCCCAAAAACACGAATTAGCTTAGAACTTCAGTCGGATGTAACTCGCATTCCTGGACCCAAAAAGAGGTGAAAATTGGAAAGACTATCCAAAATATGTATATGAAGAAACCCAATTGATATCCTACTAAAAATATGATGGAGTAGGTGAAAAAATGCATAATTACAACGCAGAATTGCACCAAGTTGAAGAGTGAATAGAAACATTAATGGGCAATTTTCAAATAACCATAACTTTCTTCTCAAGACTCAGAATTGAGAATGGAAGCAGGTGTTTGAAAGGTGTGGATAGTAAAATATAATTATTCACCCAAAAAATTGATTTGGGAATTCAATTTTTTAGGAAATCAGAAGAAATAATTCTGATATATTATTAAACCAAAATGGTTCATATTTCATGAAATTGTTGAGACCGTTAGCCTGCCAAAGTTAAGTTGGCTACACATTTTTGCATAGTTAACAAAAACTAAATCAAATAAGGATCAACACAGAGTGCAGGAGGAATGGAATATGCACAGGGGGCTTAAAACCAGGAAGATGAGATCAAGGGGATGGATGTCCATACGGGCATTGAAGAAACAAACTCCAATGGACATGGAGAAGGAAGGGATGAAAACATGAATATGGTAGAGACCATTAAAAATTTGTAGAAGGATGTCCAAAGACATAAAGATGATAATGAAAGGATTATGAGAGCCAAGGAGAAGCAGGAGTACTTCAATATGAAGTTAATGCAGAGCTTGAACAAAATAGAAAATAAATTGGATAAGGAGAGTGGTTCAAGCAAATAAGGAAGTCACGGGTCTCCTGATGAGAAAAGAAGAACAAGAAGTGTTAGCATACATCACCATCACTCCCTGAGGCATTTTGATAAGAGAGAAAAAAAAATCATGTCCATCCCCTATCAGGAAGCATAAGAGGTCTGGGGTGGATGAGCTACAAGGAGAAATGAACAAAATCAAACCTCTTACATTTGATGGTGAGCACAAGAAGGATGAAGATGCAGAGACATCGATGTTGGGCATGAGAAATTATTTTCAATTGCACAATCATTCTTCTCATGCATAAGAAAGAATTTTCATCTATCAACTCAAAGGAAAGACATCCATGTGGTGGGATCATATTTTCCAGGTGTAGCACATTAAAGAGAAAAATGTTACTTGGAGGGAATTCAGAAAGTATTTTGAAAATAAATATTTGACTAAGAGATACTATGACAAGAAAATGAAAGAGTTCATTGAACTCAAACTTGGGAGTATGACCATAGATGAATATGAAAGAAGGTTTTTATAACTACTGAAGTATGTTTCTCTCATCAAGGATGAGACAGTTAAGATTCAAAGGTATTTGAGTGGATTGTTATCATTCATCAGTGACAAAATACAATATGATGATCCCAAAACATTGGAGGATACGATAAGGTGAGATAAATGCCTATATGATCAACAAAAATCAAGGCCAACTTTCCAAAAATCTTGGGAAGACAAGAATAAATTCAAGATGGATTAGAGGAAGAAGGGAACTAAGCCACTATTCTTCATAAATAATCCTCAGGGACAACCAAATTCTAGAGAACCCAGAATGATTGAGAGAGCGGATCAAAGGCTAAGGAAGCCACCTATTCAATGTTGGGGTTTTAAAAGAGATCATATGTTTAGAGATTTCCCTCACAGAGGTGAAAAAGTGAGGACTATTCATAATGTATGGAAAGATGAAATAATGGAAGACATGGGCAGAAATGTAACAAGGATCTATGAAGCCCTGGACAACAAGCAAGCAAAGTATCAGTCACATATGATTGAAGTGGAAGGTATGATCAAGAACCAAAACATTTCTATTTTAATTGATTCAGGTGCTAGTCATAGTTATATAGATCCTAAGATGGTGGAAATTTTGCATTTTCCAAGAATCAAGCATGGAAAATCTTGGTTGGTGCAGCTGGATACCAGAGCCAAAAGAAAAGTTAATGAGATGGTTAAGTCATGTCCTATGGACATGAATGGATTGAACACTAGGACATATTTGAACATTTTTCCTTTAGGTTCCTATGACTGTCTAATTGGGATGGATTGGTTGGACCAACATCATGCTATACTAGACTTTCATAACAAGGCATTTACTTGCTTTGATGAGGAAGGGAACCTAAGGATAGTGCAGGGAATTCCCAGGGCAACAACCATCAGAGAAATTTCATCATTGTAGCTGAAGAAATGTTACAAAAAAGGGTATCAAATATTTGCAACACATATGGAAGAGACACCTAAATATAGAGTTTCAAATATT
>SNQJ01S0053361.1:60098-76569 GCA_010110895.2 Picea sitchensis
ATCTTGTTTCAGCGACTCCAACCTACTCTTATAGATCTTTGTGTTGAATTTATATGTTTTTCAAACAGTTAAAGTATTATATTATTTTATTATTATTTAATATGCAAAAGGATCACAACTGAAATATAGATATCCACATAACAATAAGACATATCCTCAGGGAAACCCTCAAGGGGGAGAAAACCCTGCAAACTTTCCTTAGTATAGATTCCTCCAACATTTACAATGTCATACAATTCTCTTTCATGAAAACAAGACCAAAGAGACCCAAACACGAACCAAGAATAACCTCCTATATAAGTGCGTACTACTCTCTTGTACTTATATTCAATGAGCGATCAAAATGACTCGATATAACCTCTATGTATACTCTAAAATACCTAAAAGACATGACTTATCAATAAACCCTTTCACAATTACAATTAGGAATAACTTTCGAAATTACATAAAATCTCAACACTCCCTCTTAATGAGGAATGTATTCTATCTAGCATAGACTCTAACACTGTCACCGCCCACATGAGCTCATGACCATTGATTGTCGGACACACAAATCTATACATCATAGAAAATCCATAGTGACTTCACAACATGCATCCATGGCTAGTGGGTAGCTCTCTAATATCTAAAAAATGTCATCATTAGACTATCCAATTTCCTGCAGAAAACTTGGATATCTTATGCATGACATCTAGTACCCCGTTGTATCTTGTCTCTTAAGCATGCATCCTGGGCTGGTGGGTATCTCTCCAATAGCTACAACATGTCATCATGACATCCACTATACTGTGATAAAATCTGAAGCCATCACTCCCTTTGAAGAGGGACTACGTTGAGCTTGTCCTTGAAGTAATCAAACTTCATCCTTGACAACGAATTTGTCACCACATCTGCAACCTGCTTATCAGTAGCCACATATTGGATCCTCACTGGTCCCTTCTGCACCATATCCCTTATATAGTGATACCTAATTTCGATATGCTTCAACTTATCATGAAACGCCTGGTTCTATGACAACTTTATACAACTTTGGTTGTCACAGAAGATACAGGTCGCCTCCATCATAATATTGAATAATCCAATCATCAATTTATGAAGCCACACTGCTTCATGACTTGCTACCACATACTCTTCCTCAGTCATACTGAGTGATACACATGATTTATTCTTACTGATCCATGAAATGATACTGGATCCCAAAGTGAGGAAACATCCTAATGTAATTTTCCAGTTTTCAATACTATCGGCCGAATCTAAATCCAAATATCCAAGTAGAATGATATCATTGTTTGCAACATACTTGATCCCATAATCCAAGTCTGTACTTTTAAGGTACCTCATCACATGTTTTACTGCAATCAGGTGAACACATCTGGGGTCAACAATGTACTAACTCATGGTATTCATAGAAAAACATATATTTGGTCGTATATTCGTCAAATGCATCAATGATCCAATCATCTTCTTATACAATGTAGCATCCACAACCTCTGAAGTCGTATCATCCAACAACTTCATATTTGATTCCATTGGTGTAGCCATTGGTTTACAGTCCAACATATCGAACCTCTTCAGGATCTCCACATCATATTTTCCCTGATTTAGGAAGATCTCATTCTTCCTCTACCATACCTCTAGACCCAAAAATTAGTGCATGAAACCTAGGTCTTTCATTTCAAACTATGCATTGATTTTTCTCTTACACTCGATGATGAGCTTCTACACTCCTTTCAAGAACATGTCATCCACATATAGTAGTAATATCATTGGTCCATCATCCTCAAACTTGAAGTAAAGGTTAGAATCTACATTTCTCTTGGTAAATCCCAAGCTCATAATAAAACCATGAATCTGACCATACCATGCTCTTGGTGCCTACTTCAATCCATATAATGCCTTATTTAACCTGCACACATGAATCTCCTTGTCATGTGTCTCGAATCCTTGTAGTTGTTCGACATAAACCTCTTCCTCTATTATCCCATTCAAAAGTGTTGTCTTCATGTTCATATTATGAACCTTCTAGTCAATCACAGTAGTTATTGAAATAACATCCCTTATTGAAGTATATATTTCCACAGGAGGAAAATTCTCCTTGTATTCAATTCCTTCCTTCTTAGAAAATCCTCATGCTACAAATTTAGCCTTGTATTTCTCAATGCTTCCATCTACAACATGCTTCGTCTTGAATATCCACTTGGAGGTCACAACTAATTTTTCCTTGGGTCTAGGAACCACATCCCAAAATTCATTCTTCACTATTGATTGATATTCCTCGACCATGTCATCCTTCCCTTCTTTCTTTCCTACAACTTCTTCATAGTTGGTAGGCGTTTAATAAATGATATAACAAAATAATTCCACATAGATGGGATATGATTTTGGCTTCTTGACTTTCCTAGATGATCCATCATGGGAACCATATCTCTATGCATCTTTTGTGGCCTCTTGTTCCCAAGTTGGTCTTCTCTTTTGTGTAGGCTTCTCCATAGGACTCGGTGGTTTGGCCATATCCCAATCCTTAGGAATTTATTCCTCTGCTTTCACTTCTCTTGTCTCTACAGCTCTAGGAACTCCATTCTCTTCGTCATGAGATTTCTCTGCATGACCCTACTTTGGCTTGTGAAAATATCCATCCTCATCGAAGGTGACATCCCTGTGAATATCGATCTTCCGGTGAACGGGAATGTATACTCTGTAGGCCTTCGATGTGTCATTGTACCCAAAAAATATACCTTTCTTTCCATATGGGTCCAAATTTGTTCTCTTGTCCTTGGGGACATGCACATATATAAGACAAACAAATATCCTCAGGTGGCTGACCTCTAGCTTATATCCTGGAAACATTTCCTCTGGTTTCGTGTTTTCAAGAACTTGATGGGGAATTTTGTTTTGCATGTACACAATTGTCATCGCAGCTTCTACGCATATATACATAGGTAAATATTGATCATGGATCATGGCCTTCTCTGCTTCCATAATAGTCTAATTCTTTCTCTTTGCCACTCCATTTTGTTGCAGATTATAGGGAGTAGAGAGCTCCCTCTTAATACCAACTTCTTTTTAGAAATATGAGAATTCATCTTAGGTGAATTGTCCTCCATTGTATGATCTCAATGTATTTATCTTCCTTTCTGTTAGGTTTTCTACTAGTGCCTTGAATTCCTTGAACTTACAAAATACTCCACCTTTTGACTTCAAGAAGTAAATCCAAGTTTTGTGTGAGTAAGCAGCAATAGAATATACATAATATATGTACCCACTAAGTGATGGTGTTGACATCGGTCTGCAGACGTCCAAGTGTACAATATCCAAGACTCCTTTGGCTTTGCTATCACTGCTTGGAAAGGGGTTCTTCACATTCTTTCCTTGTGTACAACCTTTGCACATGCCATATGGATTCACCTAAATCTCTGGTAGTCATGTTACCATCTTGCTCATGATTGGTAAATCTTTGTAGTGTAGGTGGGAAAATATCATATGCCATAGATCACTTGAATTTGCATTACCATGAATCAATGTTGAATCTGAGCGTCCCTTTAATTTATGCAATCCTCCTTCTTGGACATCGATAAAAACTGCATCATCAAACATATTTCCTTTTAGCCACATGATAACTTCTCCATCTAAAAATGAAACCCTAAAACCCTTCTCATCCAAAGTTGAAATTGAGAGAATTTTGTTCTTCAAACCTGGTACATAAAGCACATCCCTCATCCTCATTGCCTTCCTAGAATCTAGTTTGTAGGAGGCCTCTCATAATCCTTTGATTAGATACTGATAATAATCACCCAACTTCACATTATGAGGTGAGTCTTTATGAATTAAGATTGACACAAAGATTTTATACCCTTTCATGTTCTTAGAAGCACCACTATCCACTAACCAAGTATCATTTCCAGGGGTGACTATTCTTGTGAGAGTTGATATTAGGACATATTCATCATCACTTGAATCATCTTATCTTACAATTTCCTTTGGTGGTTCATCATCTTCAACGGAATTAACATGATGCCTCTTTCCCTTTTCCTTTTATTTTAGTTTAAGAATAAGGGGAAATTTTTTTGCAACGTGTCCCAACTTTTCGCAATAGAAATAAATCACATTTGAATAGTATCTTATATTCTTCTTCAACTTTTGAGGTTTATTTGGACACAAGGGTTCCTTCTTACTCTTTTCTTTCCATGTATGAGCAACTAAATCTTGATCATCATCCCTCAATTTCTCTTCTCTTGCTACCATCCTTGCTTCCTCTTGAGTGAAATCTTCCCATAATATGCTAAACTTGATTAGCTTCCTCCTTGAGAATATTCCTTGAATAAATCAATACCATGACCTTGGGAGACTATTCAAGGTGGTCAAAACCATTTTTGCTTCATCAATAATGTCTCAAATAGCTTCAATATGTTCCTTGATCTGGTTCACTCTCAAGAATTAAGAGTGGATGGACTTTGAATCTTCAAGCTTCACATTCTTCATCTAGGTCTTCAATGCCATCCTTTTGTTGATGTTTTTTCCTTCAAATAGCTGAGTCAATTCATCCATCATCTTCTTTAGAGATTTTAATGGAGAAACATGATGGATAAGATAATCCTTGATTGAGTATGCTATAATCCTCTTAGCCATGGCTTGGTTCTTTTTATGCTTTGCCTTGGCCTCATCTTCCTTTGGTTTTGGAACTTCCTCCTCAACAAATATTTCTAAGTCATGTTCTTCCAAAAGGAGGCCTACTTTATACTTCCATGCTCTGAATTTTTCTTCTCCTTCCAGCTTCTCGTCAATTTAGTTTTCCAAAACACTTCCAAAAATCTGCGGAAAATCTTCTTTTCTAGGCCTGCTCTGATACCATGTTGAATTTATATGTTTTTCCAATAGTTAAAGTATTATATTCTTTTATTATTATTTAATATGCAAAAGGATCACAACTGAAAGATAGATATCCACATAACAATAAGATATATCCCCAAGGGGGAGAAAACCCTGCAAACTTTCCTCAATATAGATTCCTCCAACATGTACAATGTCATACAATGCTCTTTCATGAAATCAAGACTAAAGAGACCCAGACACGAACCAATAATATCCTCCTAGATAAGTGTGTACTACTCTCTTGTCCTTATATTCAATAAGTGATCAAAATGACTCAATATAGCCTCTATTTATACTCTAAAATACTTAAAATACATGACTTATCAATAAACCCTTTCACAATTACACTTAGGAATAACCAATACAATTACACTTGGGAATAACTTCCTAAATTACATAAAATCTCAACACTTTGTATATGCCAATCTACTAGAGACACCAACCCTCACCGCTAAGCACTAACTTAGCAAGAGACACCAATCTCTTTATGTGACCTACACCAACCTTCAGTGAGTCTACTTGCTACTTTTTCCTTCACAAGGTCTGCTTGTTTCTTATTTCTTCACCGGGTCTAGTCACTGCTTCTGGCTTCACCAGGTCTTCTCACTACTTCTGCCTTTACCATGTCTGACCAAAATTTGAATTTCCAAATTGTAACTTTCTCAAAGATTGTTTTTTTGGGCCTCTTCCCAAGAATGAACTTGTACAACATGCCATGTATGCAATTTTGTAAATATGATTCTAAAATTTTTACTTGATCTCTCCTCTGTCTTGGAAAATTTTCAAGGTCTGAAACATCCCAGAAGATAAGTTATAGTGAAAGTGCCAAGATGGCCAATTTGAAATTGATTTCAAGATCATTCATGTACCCTAAATTCCATAGGGAATATCTATGAAAGTGTATCGAACCGACATCTAAAATTTGTATTGCATGTACACCAAGATCTCTCCTATGTCTCTACAAATTTTATAGGTCTGAAACATCCCATAAAATAAGTTATAGCGAATGTATCAAGCTGACATGTTTGAAGTTGATTTCAGGAGAATTCAGGAACCCTAACTTCCACAAGGAATATTTCCAAAATTATAGCGAATAAACATATTAAATTTTCACCACATGTACACCAATATATATCCTCTATCTATTCCATATTTCAAGGTTTGAAACGTCTTAGAAAAAAAACTATCATGAAAATTCCAAGATGTCCTGAAACTAATTTCACAATTCAATCTTTGCTAATCTATTTTTCACACACACTTTCTCTCAATGCTTTCTATTTTTATACCTTTTCACAACCCTTTATGAAGTGGCATGTCCCTTAATTAAATCATTAATTCTCAATACCATGGGAAAATACCCCAAACCCATGGGTTTGAGACCACCATTTCACTTTTAACTTTTTCATATGCACACCTTTTTATGAAATCAATCAGATCATTAATCATTTGACATCAATGACAATAATTCCAACATATTGTTCCAGGAATTTCATATTCCTATTGAGAAATTCCAAGGAACAAAAGAAAGGAAAATTTCAAGTTCAAGTTGGCACCTTCAATTGTCTAAGAATGACTTTCATTTTTGGAAAATGACTCAGTGGTCATATATATTATGTTTTGATGGTGCCTCGAAAGGAAATCCAGGGGTGGCTAGTGCAAGAGGGATCATGAAATATCTAGAAGGACAAATGGAAATACATTATGCATGAAGTCTTGGAATTTGCACAAACAACCAAGCATAGGCATGTGCCCTTCTCCAAGGGTTTAAATTGGTTATATATCAACAAATCTCATCTATTGTTGTGATAGGATATTCCTCAACTGATATTCAAGATATGTATAAATACTCTTGGGTGAATAATCACAAGCTTACTTCAATTCTTCTAACAATAACCCAAGAGGTGGCTTGTTTTCAAAACAAAAATTTTCTCCAGGTTCTAAGAGCTCAAAATGCGGAAGATGATTTATTAGACAACAAAGCTATAAGGGGAAAAAACAAGGTGTTAAGGATAAATGGCTAAAGAATTTCTTAAGCCATTCCTTAGAAATTCAATCTACTTTTCAATTAGTATAATTCGTCTATGGAATCATATGTCCATCATGAGGCAAAATCAATCCCAAGTTTCATCATCATCACATAGATATATAACGCTCATTTGAGCATGCACAAACTACCAATCTTTAGTGAAATTGAATGTCAAAATGGAACATCATCTAATAGAGATGGGATAATGAAATCCATATGGAGATTTTATAGGGGATGCATGAACTTCTATTCAAAGATCTCTAGTGTTCATTTTTCTCTTTTTTATGGCCAGGCATTGGATTCAAGTTGAAATTTGAACCACATTTCATTTTTTTATTTCTTGGCTTAAAAATCAAGCTCTAGCCAACTCTGTTCATTTTTATACTAGTAAATTTTAGTCTCAAGATCCTTTGTACTTTTGGTGAGTCTCTCTTTTAGTTCATTGGCCTTATGTTGGATCTTCTATGTCCTTTGCCCCAAGAGAGTGCTCTAGCTTAGAGTCCTTAACTGTGTAGAGACAATCTCTGGTGTCTTTTGTCCTTGCACCTTTGTACACTTAGTTCTCTCTTTTCCAATTCTACACACACTTTTAGTAATATTCACAATTATTCAAGAAACTCAGATAATTTTACATGTACATGAGGAATCAAATAAGGAAAACAAGGACACTCTTAGAACCACTTGGTTGAGCCAAAATGTCAAGTGACTCTAGAAATATGACTTTGGAAGCTGCAAATCATGAGGAAAGCAAAGAAGAAGATATGGTCCAACATATTTTTGAAGATATGGAAATAGGTGATCTGGAAACATAACACTCTGGGTAAAGAATGGAAGAGACATTCAACTACAATATATTTTAGTTAACAATGTACTACAAATGTCTATTGATATTAGGTTGTTTTATAGGATCTACACTAGTTCTAAATATTAGGACTCTTTGTTAACAATTTTTTGTAAAATGGAAAATTTGGAAAATGAGTTGTTATGCTCATTCTCTCTAGAGGCTCTAAGAATGATGTATTTCAGTTGTTTATCTTTGCTACAACATTTTTTTTATTAATTTAAAAATTTCCCCAATTTCGGTTAAAAAAAAGGAAAGAGCTATAGCATTATGAATCTGTGTTGAAATATTATTGTAGAACGCAAAATTTGGATTGCAGACACAATGTACAATGCATAGTAAACCCTAAGTGTAGAAGTAAATTGAGTTAAAACATGTAATAATTAATATTTTACAATTGGCCATTAACATTAACAAACTATGAATGTGGGAAAGTAGATCAAAACTATTAAATACAGTGTGCATATGTATAACAACTTAATTAAAAAAAAAAAAATGAAAGTTCTTGGAAGCTTAAACAAGAAAGTTTGTGAAGAAAATAAAATACATAGAGATAAATGAGTGCGAGTATGCCCAAGAAATATTTATTCATAAATGAATATTTGTTTACAGCCAGTAGTAACCCAAATAGTCCCAATAATCGAGATGGCTTCTAGTAAATGGGATGTTTATGAGACCATATGTTGTTTTCACCAATTTAAGGCCAAGCAAGATAAAACCCCAAATAGCATGGAGCCTTTACTAAATCCACACTCAGATTGTATAAAGGGTATATTCATTCATGGAAGTGTTAGTTATATAGACATTTGTAAATAAATACATTCATAAATTAAATAAACATAAGTTACCTCGAAAGGGAAGCATCTATGATTTCAACCTAATGGTGGACCTCAAATTGTAACCTATTTTTCATTGCTAGCACTATTAGGATATTCAAATACTAAGAGAATAAATTTAAATATCATTTTGTAGCACAACAAATATATACCTTCTCTCTCCTTTCTCCTCTTTATATCAAGTTCTCATCCTCCTCTTTTATAGAAGGTTGAGTGGGGAGGTGAAATACCTCCTCTACCCTTTGATTTTCCTCCAAAAATAATTTCCAGAGTATTTAATTTTAAACACCGGAGAGAAGAAATTTTAAAAGACACTGAGTCAAAGGAGTTAAGGTACTATGCTTACTAAGGGTTCAAATATACTAGTGTGCACTTTTCTATAGTATATAGTAATGAAATATTTCATTTCCATCATGAATTATTGGTTCATTGTCTTTATTTCAAAAATGTAAACCATAAACAAATAAATCACTATATGCATCCATATTTCACATAAATAATAAATATATAAAATAAGTTCAACTTTCAAACTACCATCAAATGCAATTAATTGTTTACATCAACCAACATAAACTCATAATCACCATTCAAAATAAATACAAAGTTCATCAATTATGCTACATGATTGTTCAAACTAAAAATGTACTATACCAATCCATCAAGAAAATTATATTACACAGTCCATGCATAATAAAAATACATCATAATCTATCTAATCCAAAATATAACCTATCAATGACATCAAACACTAAGTGATTTAGGCACTAGTTCATAATATCCCAAGTCTACGAGGAAAACCCTCTTCAAGAAGAAGAAGTTTCCATAATAATAATAAATTTGTGCTTGTTATGTGACACCGTTATAAAATGGAGGGAACTTCTCTATGATATTCCCTATAACAAGGCCATTCTGTTTTTTTTTTTTTCTAGTAAATGGGAAATCCTTAGTTTGACCAATCATTTCCAGTTAGTATATATAAATAAAAGTCAAATTCGAACACGGTACACACCATTCATAATGCATGCATGCACACAAAAGATCAAATGGAAAATGGAATTTGCATGAGCGGCTGGGATTATGAGTGAAATAATGACAAGGCTAGACTCATTAAGGTGTGATCTAGGAATATTTTTATAAGCAATTTCCACCTAGCATTTACAATTTCCAACAAACTTATTGATTAGTTTTAAGCTCAAATAAAATAGCCTCTACACCAAGTATAATTTTACTTCAACTTCTTCGCTTCCATAATTGAATGTATTACTTTGTTATAAGTTAACCATATCAATCATAAAACTCAACATGAAAACCTATGTGATTTTCCAAGCTATCATAGTATGTGCCTGTAAAAATGTGAATTCATATAACAAATCATATAACAAATCAAAATCACATGCAAAGATATAAATTCATATGCTAAATTTAAACTCAACATGAAAACCTATGTGATTTTCCAAGCTATCATAGTATGTGCCTGTAAAAATGTGAATTCATATAACAAATCAAAATCACATGCAAAGATATAAATTCATATGCTAAATTTGGCTCACATTATCTAGCTATAATTTTATTCTCATCACACTAGACAACTTTAGTATGGTTGTGATATCACACTTCAAACCAATTTTCCCGATTGTGAAGCCTCTTACATCTCAAATTTACAAAGGAATTGGAGAATTTACATCTCATTCATATGAGTGATAAGACCAAGGTAAAATTAGAATTATAGATCTCAACACACACATGCATATTCCTTAAAGTATAGTATCCTACACAACTTATAAAATATGTGTAAACCCCAAGCAAGACTGCCACAACTCTTCCATTATGTTTATTACAATAAAACATTTCCATGGACTTGAAAAACCGTTTAGTTTCAATGTCACATTATCATCAAATGAATTTAAAACCCATCATGGCCTGCACTTCAAACCCGAAAAGGCAAAGTCTGTCATGATTTACAAATATTACAGCCAGCCACATAATGCCAAATAATAGTATAATATTAAACCCTTATCAATAGTGGGAATTTGTCCAAAAAAAATTTCAATCTGAGACTAGAAATGATACAACACATTCCATTTCAAGGACAGGTGGTTTAAACCAACGAGGGGTCAAGATAAAAGTTGGGATATTTTTATTACTACAAAAGACAAAATGAAAATTTGTTTCCATGGTCTCCTTCTAAATAATTAGCAAAGACAAATAAAAATATTTGGTTAATTAATGAAACTTTTCAAAACCTACAACCATGGTATTTCTAGTCAAATATGACATGGATAGAGGGAAAAACAAAGGAAAATTGGCACACGAGAGGAATTACGAACTAGGTAATGAGGATTGAATAAAATTAGAAAGATTTGAAAGCGCGCTCATGAAATCTCAAGCCACCCTTTCTCAAACACATACATACAAAATGAAGGCAAACTTGGTGATTGTTTCTATGAGTCATGCATTACCTTATTTCCAATGCTATTTGAACTCAATGGTTGAGTGGTACTCGTAGTTGTTTTCTTTCGAGAATGTGCCATGAATAATGCCCTTGTTGAATATTCTTTAACTAGTATATGCAAGGAATGAGGTCTCAAGGTAAATGATCAAACATAGTTCGCTTCCTAAACATAGGTAAAAATATATATCATGAACTCTCACTAATTTACAACCCTCTCACGCACTCAAACTCATAGAGTGGATTTGATCGTGTGCAAGAGGGATGCTAGCTCAAGATAAATTGTTTTTCCTTCCCATAAAATGTGTAGTATACAATTAACTATATAGTATGTTTTAGGTCAAGATAAAAGGATTTATCCCTTCCAATTTCCACCATTATATCACAAGAAAAACCACAATTTATTGGTGTGAATTAATACCCAAAATCAATTACCACCAATGGTTTATAAGTTGGATGCTAGTCAATGTATTTCAGTTAAACCATATGACATTTCCCCTTACCACATGCATAACCATAAGTGAATGGAATAACCTTTACTTCCAAACCAATTTTATACTAATGTCTTGCAACAATGGACAATACTTATAGCTTTCTTTGAATTGCACCTTAGGCACAAGAACATGATTTGAGAGTTGGGGTACTTATTGTCTTCTTAACCATGTTTCACATTGTCGCAAGTATAATAAACCAAAATCCATGCAAAATTCATAAGCTTAACCATACTTTTTTTCCAAAATCCCACAAATTCTAACATCAACAGTGGATCTATATAGGTCCATATGTCATCATATCGATGCTAAATATCACAATGAATAACTAATGGTGGACCTATTAATTTACATCTACATCCCACATATTGTTTAAATAATATAATCCATAAGATCATATGTCAAGCATGAACATTAGTCATCAATAGCATGCTAAATCCAACCATGAAATGGTCACATATCATCAGCACATCAAATAAACCATCAACTAGTAAGTGACAAGAAGAAGATTGAAGAAATTCATGGTTTAAATTTTTATTAATGTGAGTCATACATAAATACAATGAGAAATGACTCTTGGTTTCATCTTCCAAGAGGTCTGATGACTCTTGATGCTCACCTATGACTCTTCATATTTCTCATAAATTAATATATAAAATATAACATAATCCCAAGGATTAGGTATCTAACATTCCCCCCCTTAATCCAAAGTGGTGTTTGTAAGTCCAAGCATCTTTCTAAACTTTTCAAACTTTTCTCTTCCAAGTTATTTAGTGAAGATGTCTACAATTTGCTCACTTGTGGAACAATGTATCAATTGAATGGTCTTGGACTCTACATGATGTCAAATCAAATGGTATTGTGTGTTGATGTTCTTTGTTTGATCATGGAATCTAGGATTCTTGGCCAACTTGATTGCAAAAGTGTTGTCAATTAAGAGTGTAGTAGCAATCACATGTTTCTCTTGCAAATCTTATAGTATCTTCCTTAGCCACACAATATCCTTCCTCGCCTATGCAAAAACCACATACTTTTCCTACATAGTGGAATCTACTGGAATGGATAGTTTGCATGATATCCAAGAGATAGTTGTTGATCCAAGACTCATGAGGTATCCTAAAGTAGACACTTCATTCTCCTTATCCTCGTCAAATTATGAATATATATGTCCAACTATTTTGAAGTCATCCACTTTAGAATATTTGAGCTCAATGTCTTGAGTTCCCTTCAAGTACCTTAGAACTCTATTTGCAACACACCAATGTTCTTCACAAGGATTTTTCATCAACCTAGAATGGATCCAAACGAAAAATGAAGTATCCGGTCTAGTAGTAGTAAGGTACTTAAGAATCCCCACAAGTTGTCTATATTTAGTTTCATCCTTAAATTCATTCCCTTATTTTGATGTTAGTTTAAAATTTTGCTCCATTGGTGTAGAGAGAGGATTACAATTGGCCATGCCCAATTTGTTAAAAAATTCTCCAATGCACTTCTTTTTGGTGATAAATACATGTTTTGGATTTTGAGTTACTTGAATACCCAAGTATTAGTGAAGATGTCTCATGTCTATCATTTCAAATCCCTTATTCGATTCTTTCATTATGGATGAAATATATGCTTCATTGTTCCCTGTTATCAAAATATCATCTACATAAACCACAAGATATACAATAGTTTTTCCAACTCTCTTGAAGAACAAAGGTGCATCATCAATATTAGAATGATTGAAATTTATCTTCAAAATATGCTTAGTTATATTTTCATACCATGCACGAGGTGCTTGCTTTAGACCATACAAAGAATTGATTATCTTTTATACCTTATGTTATTAACCCTTCACAACAAATCCTTCTTGTTGGTACATGTAGCCTTTATCTTTCATGTCTCCATTCAGAAATTTTTCTTCACATCCATGTGATGAATTTTCCACTTATTATATGTTACCAAAGCCAAAAAATGTACAAATGGTATCCCATTTTGTTATGGGGGGGGATTCTCCTCATAGTATATTCCTTCTTTATGTGCATATCTTTTTTCCACAAGCCTTACCTTATGCTTGTCAAGTGAACCATCTGATTTGTACATGTTCTTTTAGACCAACCTACAACCAATTGATTTGATTATGAATGGAGGATCCACCAACTTCCATGTCCCATTCTTGATGAGAACATCATCCTCCTACATGGTTCCTTTCCACTCATCATGAGAAGTATCTTCTTCAAAGGAATTTGGTTCAATGTTAGTATATAAATTCAACTCATGATTATATGAAACATCCATATCATTTACAACACCTAAATATAATTTATCTACATCACCTCCATCATCTTGTCTTGTAGAACTTTTGGTTCTTGTCTTTCCAAACTCATTAGGAAAAACACTCTCAAGTGTATTTATGAGCCACTTTGGACATGTTTGTGATGATCCATGTTGCTCCACTAATTTAGATTGTGTTTCATTCCCATCAAGGTTCAACCTTTCAATCCTCTCAATCACATCATCCAATTAAACTTACTATTTTGATGAAGTGGTTGGATATTTTACTGAGGGGGAGATGTCACTTCAAAAGGAGATTCCATAGATTGATCCAAGATAGTTATCCCCCATTGAAGATGTGGAATTCCATTATAAAACTCATGATATTTCTTTACATGGGTGAATCTATCCATATGATCAAGGTGTTTCTCAACAATCTTGTCATATTTGGTGGATTCAAGAAAAATAACATCTATAGAAAGAATGAACTTTTAGTTTACCTCATCATAAATACAATATGCCTTGGTGGTATTTAAGTACCTCAAGAAGATGTAATTTCGACTCCTTGCACCAAGTTTGTTTCTTTGCTCCTTAGGAATTAAGGCATAGTAGGTGGAACTAAATACCTTGAAATGCCTCACTGAACGAATGTGGCAATACCATATTTCATAAGGAGTCTTTTTCCCAAGAGAATGATATGGAGTTTTACTTTTCACATATATTGCATAGAGAAATGCATCAACCCAAAACATCAATTTTACATTCTAAAAAAATAACATTGAACGTACGGTGTTCAAGAGTGACCTGTTGATTTTTTATGCTACACCAATATGTTGAGGATTGTATGGAACAATGGTTTGATGCTTGATCCTATGTTGGAGAAGATATTTTTCAAACTCATTTGAAGTGTTATCCCGTTCATTATTTGTATGAAGAGTGTCAATATGAGATTGATCTTCATTTTCAATCCATAAATGAAACTTTTTAAATGTTTCAAATTCTTGAGATTTCTATTTCAGCAAATAAAACAAAGTTAGATGGAACAAGCATGGGGGCACACAAATCAGAGTGTATCAACTCTAGCTTTCTATGTGCTCTCGAAGTGGAATCATGAAAAGGTTTCTTGTTTTCTTTACCAAGGATACATGCCTCGCATTACTTCAAATTCCTTGGAATGGTGGGAAAAATAGTAGACTATCATGATTGATGTGCCCAAATATAGCATTCCACAAGAGACTAGAAGGCAATGTAACTTCATTATGATGAAAAAGGTATGTAGAATTATATACATGTGTGTATGTCCCTTCCAGCTTCAAAAATATGTCATCCTCCATCCTATCATGACGACCATGTTGTCAGAAGACCTTGTTAAGCCCTAAATAATGGCTCATTACCCCTTAATTGGGGCATATTACATTAGTAATTTTATTTTATTTATGTCGGATTTAGTCCATTAGTTGTAATTATACCTCCTAGTCTCCTATATATAGCAAGGAGACATTTTCGTTTATAATCATCTTGTAATTGTAATTTGTGTGGGCATAAGGAGGTTTCCCACTCGAAGAGGCTTATTATCTAAATTTATCTCTTTTTCAAGGCATTGAGTACTTATTCTGAGGTTTTTCTATGCTATATTGATATTTGGTTCTTAACATATGGTATCAAAGCTCAAGGTCTTGGGGTTTCGCTGCTACATCTGAGACACCTTGGAATTTTCACTATAACGTTTTTTATACAACGTTGCAAAAGAAAAGGCTTGGAAGATATTTATAAGATGGATCAAGGTACGTTGGGTTAAAATTTCATCTCCCGAGGCCTTATATTTTAGGAGATACAACCTATGCACGATAGGGTTCTGGAATCATCCTGAATTGAGTCATTGCAGAATTTTCTCTATAAACATATTTCTGTAATGTTTTAGACCCTGAAATATGGAGTATATTCACATAAATTAGTAAAGTATCTGTGGTAAAAATTTCAGCTTCTGGGTCATCTTGCATTTGTAGATACACCATGTGGAAGATAGGGTATCTGACTAGTCCTATTGACTAGTCTCAATAAGGTGTTCTAGGTAAAACAATCATAACTTCTTCCTAGAGTATCAAAATTGAGTAAGACTAGTTGCATTGGATAGTGGACAGTCTGTAGTATTTCTGGTACGAGTTCCAGAATTTTATATCAATTATTTTGTGAGGGGCACACTATACAAGTGAAATCTCCTGGAAAGGCCAAAAATCAACAAGTTGTGGGGAAGTTACTGTAAATTTCACTTGGCACATCCAATTTTGATCAGACCTATGGCATTGCAGAGAAGAAATATCAGAGAACTATATAAAAAAAAAAATCATACCCAGAAGGGCTGAAACTTTAGAGATACAGCAGAAGAAAGATTGTCTAGTAGAACCACCTCAAAATCAAGGTTCAAAAGTGATACTTGGCCAACATGACACCCAAAAAGGGAACTTCTAAACCAAATAAGCCTCCAGACAATCCTACATCGACTCTTGATGAAGGTAAATAAATGCGTAGGGACATAAATGATTTACAAAAGAAGACAGTAACAAAATATGAACTACAAGAGATGATGGAGGGTTTAAAAGGGGAGATCATGGAAGGATTGAAAAAATTCCTAATAGAGAGGACACCTGAAAGTGAAAATGTATCCCATGAAATTCATGATGAAGACACAAGGAAGGTGAATCA
>SNQJ01S0053361.1:95713-112288 GCA_010110895.2 Picea sitchensis
GAGAACCGAGAGCTTTCCAACAAATCAGGGACATCACACTTATAGAATCGCCTTCATCAATAACCGCATGTTTGATGGTATACTTTGAGTACCCCACATGGATTTGGAATTCCACATGGTAACTCAAGCGAGGCTTCACATCTGTAACGTCAAACATGATAACTTTTGAGCCATTGGGTTTTAGATCTCCTAATGCAGATAGTAAGGCATTCATCTATGAAGGACATGTCTAGAGTACCTCCAAAGCCAACATCACACAAGGGGTTTGACCCAGGTCCTCAAAAATAGAGTAGTTCTGGGAGGCTCTAGAATTTGGATTGTGGGTAGAGCACTTGAGTACTCATTTCAGAATATGAGGCAGTGGCTCTGGTTTTTTAACCTGTAAAGTCGGCTCTGAAGGAGGAGGAGGATATTCTAGACTAGGTATAGCCTGTGAAGAACTATAATCTCGAGATAGAGTGGCTACATGAACTTTAATATCAACCATATTGATACACAAATGATCCTCATCTTGCAACGGTGGATTTTGACTCCCACCAACCGCATTTCCAACATTTGAGGAGCTCAAGGCCATGTGCTAGTTATGTGGGAAAGGATTCGTCATCATGGTGGGTGGTAGAGATAATATCCTCGCAGCTTCCGCAAGTTTGGGGTATAAATGAGTAAGGTGATCGTCTATACAAATCTTACAGGGAAATTTCACCTTACGTCTTTCTTTCTTTCCCTCTCCAACATTATTATTTGTCTTCTCATTATTACCATTTTCCTTGGGTTTATTATTATTTTTCCCACCCTTACGATTATTATTACGTCCTTTCTTCTTATTCCCGCCTGGTTGTTGGTTACCATTTGGGTCGTTCGATGATTGCACGGAATATACATCCACCAACTGAGTGGGATTGGAAGACATAGACGAACATGGCCCTTCTATAGACTGTTTTAGAGACAACTCTTTCAAATGGCTTGTCATCGAGTCTACGGATTTTACATTGACGGATCCTACAATTCCATTGACATGAGGTCCAGGATTTTGTCTAGGGTCATAAGTTGACCGTAGTGCATCCGGAAAAATGTGGTGTAACATCCCATACTGAGCATATATAATATCTAACTGTTGGGCTTTGAAGATCACTTCTTCCTCAGTGGTAACCCTGGATGTAGTAACATCCTTCAAGATAGGAGGCTGAAAAGACTTAAGGAACCATTCTAAAAGAAAGTTCAAGGGTATGGAGGTCTTAATCAACCTCTTCTGTCTACGCCACTCCTAGATATGATCTGGGATATGAGTGGATGTGTCCCAACGTAAAGTCGACAAAAGTTCTAGGCCAGTATCATAACAAACCGACAATTGGAAGTGGTTAASGAAGACCAACAACATCTGAATAAAGGTCCCATATCCCCCCCTAGGTAGCTCGATATACCATTTCACAGTGACCCCAACGAGGGTGCATTGAAATAATCTTAACCGAATGGAATCGTCAWTAAGGGAATTCCAAGAGCACCATAGSTGAAATGTGGTGACGTGATCATCAGGATCCATGCCATTCTTACCTTTGAATTTTGGAATGTCCGAAGKAAGATTGGTGGGGATGGGGGGACATGTAGGATCATCAGACATAGGGTCATTCATCAACTTAGCCAAGTCTGKAAGATTAAGCATGGCTAGAAAAGGGAGACGGGGTTGCAGCATCTGGMCCCAACCTCCCTGGAAAGATTGTGCTTGAGGAACTGCAACCCAGCCAGGGTTCTGGTAAGAACCATGGCCTTGTCCGGGATTGTAAGATCCTCCTCTAGGATGATTCATAAAATTTTGGTTGGGCATCATTCCAGTAGGAATGTTCCGATGGGGGTTATAAAAATTTCCCCCATCCGGATTGAATCCCGGTTGGGGGTTTCCCAAGGTGTGAAATTGACCTCCTCCAGGTGTGAATATGAAGGATAGAGGTGGATTCTTCATGCCAAACATGTTGGTCAAAATTGAAAATGAGGAGGTGAGGGTATAGGATAGAACTTGAGCAGAAGCTTGTCCGCTAGGTTGGTTTCTCCACCCAGAAGCAAGAGGATTAGACCCAGGGTTAAAAGAAGGAATTCCTCCCATATTAGGATTTGTTTGAGGGATTTGAGAACCACCAAACGAAAAATGAGTCTAAGAAGGTGTAGTTCCCCCAAGTCCAATGCTATAATTAGGGCCAACAGTTGGGATGGCGTTCAAAAACTACAAAGTAAAATTTGACATACCATAGGGAAAAGGGATAGAGGCCACAGGGATGGATTAAACATTATAACCCGGTGAGTGACCAAGAGACCCAAAGGGTTTCGAGGCAAGAGATTAAGAATTTATTATAGGATGGGCAATAGTAATGATAGGTTCCTCTGACACTACAACCATTGTGGTTGCAGGAGTTGAAGGGGTACCATCAACTATAGTAGGTGTGGGAGTTGAAGGGCTCCCATCGTTCTAAAGACTAGGTTCAATACTCATCCCTGTAGAAACACAAGTCTAAACAATGGAGGTGTGTGTACCATGTCTAATAACTCTACGCCTTTTAGAAGGCAAAGACTCGAAATCTGGTGGTAACTGTAACAAGCAACGGGACCGGTGGGGACACTAGTCCAACTCCACGATGACTTAAGACTCTAAATTCAAAAAATAAATCTTAAGGCCAACTAGTAATCAAAGAGCACACCAAAAATCAAACGACCAATATTCACGCAAACGGGGTAAAGTGGTTGAAAGTGGCATCCCTCCCTAAAGAAGGTATGTCTCACCCAAGAGGGTCATGAGACTCCCTACTAAAGATCAGAGGTAACATAATTAGTTATAAGGATCCTCGTGGGATTAACAACCATTCAGTCAGATCCCTCCGGAGAGGTAATCCTCCAGAAATTTTTTGTGTTGTCTGACCCTTATCTGACCCAGGGTACCTGTAGAATAACCCCTGCAAGTAACCTATGTGGCACCTAATTCAAGAAATTAAGAAACCAATGTATAACTGATGCACATGCGAGCAGTCGTAAGTCGGTTCCACCATATGGGCAGGGTAGAAAATCCCGAAGCCTTGAAAGCATCGCCTCTCATGGAGGTAAAGGAACTAGCAAGATCCCCAGATACGAATAGATTCCCAAAAATATCTCTGACGCTAAGAAGGTATTGGGGGGATATCCCTTCAAACAACCTCGCGCGACCTCGTGATTAACTCTGGTGTAAGAAAAGCCTCCTAATATTATCAGTTATACAATGAATTTATCCACCCCCTTTGTCAGACACATTTGTTGATTTAATTGTCTTGGAGAAGTTTACTCACTAAGTCCTATTCCAAGGAACTAAATCCTAAGCTAGTTTGTGCACCCTAGAAAATAAAATCGTGACTAATCAATTTTAAATTATAGCATTAATTTTAATGGTTGTGCTTACTCAAAAAGGTATGGTAGTGAAACTCGTGATGTTATGACTCAACAAGTAAAGTAAATATGAATACAATGCAAAGTCCTAACTTCAATTTTCAATGAATGATATGCTTCTTAAAAAAAATGCAATTTTCAATTTCAACTCTGCAATTATGAAGTAAAAATTAAATGTTTATTTACATGCACTAAGTTAATGAAAAGGACTCAAAAGATCAAAAATTCCAACCATTGCAAAATGCCTAATATTTTTGTATTTTTAATATCAGAAAAATGAAAATGCATGGAATGAAAAACAACTTGATATATAAAACTCTATTATGTATAGAAAGAGACAACTCAAGAAGAATACCAAGGAGAAAAACACCCAGCCCAATGTACAAGGACAATCAAAATGAAAAGGTGATGATAAGGACTCCACCCAAACATTCAACCCCATACAGGTTTCCTGTCATCACACGGGCACTTAACAGTCACTACAGAGACCCAAGAAGACACAACAAACATCAAATCCCAACAAGCAACCACCAAACCTAGTAAACAAGCACAAGAGGTTGATGTGCGAGATTGTTCAAGGAAACATAGCATGTGTACGCAGCTTGCAGAGGGACAGCCTGCGTAGATATGCGATTGTTAAGCCAAAAACCATGTATATGTTTCAAAAACAAAGCCAGGCAAGGGAGAAGGATGAAAAACTCAAACCCATAATGAACAGAGGTTGTCAAGCAATGATACAACAAGAAACACAATAGGAATGAGAGAAATCTAAGGAGAAAAGTACTCCAAACCCTAATAAAGAAGATTCAATCCCCAGTATGATCGCCAATTCCCCAGTATGGTTGCCAATTCTGTTATGAGGAAAATCTCTCTATGGCTAGGGTAAACCACAACAGACGGAAATGACTACAGAAATAAACTATATTCTCAAGTATTCAATATAAACAAATATGATAGAAAGACAAGATAAAAGGCCTACCTCATCTAGATGTTCGATGAAGTCCACTGTTGAGCACTTGATCCAAATCAATATACCTTCAACTAGTCCTCAACAACCAAGAAAAGTAAGAATATGGTGATAATATATGATGTTATCACATTCAATAGCATAATTCATTAATAAACATGACAAATATGCCCATGGAATAATAATTCAAATATTTGCAAGATATCAATTGGACGAGAAAAGTGTATTTCTATTAATATATGATCAATAGAAGTGAAAATGTTACAGACTTTCATGTTGGCACGGTTCGGAACCGAGAAACTAAGTCCCTTCCAATTGGGCCTCCACCACTTCAATCCTCCACCAAAGGCAAGCTCATAGAAGAGAGACAATGAAGTTCTCAATCAAATAAGGGAAGAGATTGGGGGTTGAACATTGTTTTTATACTTAAAGGACAAAGGGATGTAGATTCAATATGAAGTAAATAACTTTTCCAAAGTAACTTTGCTCTCAAAGTTGAATTATTTATCCTGTTTTCCATAGCTCGGAATTGGCCCATTTATAGCCTTCAAATGGAACTAAAAGGCCGATTCATAACGTTTCCAGTATATGGAAGGCCAAGGATCATACATCTGTCATGACATGGAAACCTGACACCATTTTTCATTTTTGGGCACAAATCTCAATGTACGCAGGTTGTAGTAGTGCATCCTGCGTATACACATGTTGTATAGTAGGCAAGGTGCATACATGTGGGAAAAAAATGTATTTTTAGCTTTGGGATTTGAAAAAATGGATGACAAGTATGCATAGGGAAATGGAAAAAGGCCTTTTGTGCAAGACTGCATAGGGTGAGGCAAATCTTGCTATAACATCTCTTCTAGGAGATGTTCTTGGTTGTTGTCTTTGTTTTTGGTTACGAGCAGGTCACAAGTAATATCTCTGAGAGGGAACTATAATTAAGGTTGCAGGAGGTAACATATTAGATGGTCTCTAGTTGATACATGGAGTAAACTATCCAAACAAGATGTTGTATACATGGCAGTATACATCCATGTACCAAAAAAGAAGAGGACAAAGTCAGAACCTTCTGGAAAGAAGGGTAATTTTATGAAATAATTATTATCTCATACAAATATTGATTGTAAGGATTAGAAATATATGAATATGATCATACATATCCCTCTAGTTCATTTGATCACTCTTCATATCATCGAGAATAGTCAGTAGATCCATAAGGGCCTACCCAGAATCGTTGCAGTGACCAGGAAGAGACCAACATGGTCTTGTGATACTTTGCAGGATATAAATATGATATAGATATATGTCATTGATGAGCCATATCATGAGGAGGATCATATGGATCCACCAATGGTCAGGCAGGCGGCCCCACCAAGTACCAGGTCAGAATGAGCTAGAGTGTAGAGGAATTAAAACTTCATCGGGAGAAGATTATGACGAGACACTTTCTCTAGTAGCCAGAATAGGTGTACATAGAGAATCCATAGGATACATGAGAAGGAGTCTCGTGTTTTCATATTGAAGAAATATTTGTACAGGATTAAGCAGGAACCCAGGGCGGGACATGCAATAAAATTATTCTGATGAGCTTGGGGATGGTTTCCCCTTGATATTGGTTGACCTATTTCTTATAAGGGATGGGAAGCTCACAAATGGGTGCAATAGGGAGCTCACTTCAAATTTTGATATGAAGGATCTAGGTCTAATGCATTATTTCTTGGGATTAGAGGTGTGGCAAAGGCCAGATGAGATTTTCCTTAGCCAAGGAAAATATTGTTGAGATCCTACAAAGATTCGGGATGATGAAATACAAGTCCATGGCCACACCCATGATTATGAATATGAATCTCTTGAGTGATTCATCTTCATATTTGGTGAATCCCACGATATACCAATAGTTGATCAGATCCTTGATGTACCTAGTTAACACCAGGTTGGACATATGATTTTCAATGAACACTTTGATTCAGTAGATGGTTGAGCCTATACATGTACATTGGATATCATCAAAGAAGGTGTTGAGTTACATGCATTGTATGGTTGGATATGGACTTAGATATGTCTCGTATGGATAAGTGAAGTTGCAAGGTTATACATCCTCTAACTGGGTGGGGAGTGCAGTGGACAGGAAAAGCACATAAGGATGTTGCTTCAGATGGCAGTGGCACTCAGTACAGCAGAGGTAGAGTATATAGCAACCAGTGTTTCAATTTGTGAAGCAGTGTGGCTTTGGAAGTTGCTTGCAGGGTTATTTGATCAAATAACATTTCATATGAGACATGGTGCAGAGAGGAGTTGTGGATCTTTGGTACATATATACATATGATCAAATAGCAGACATTCACACCAAACATCTATCTAGATTGAAATATGAGTACTTCATATACAAGTTTGGCATGATGTAGAATGTCCACCCTCGTTGAGAGGGAGGTGTGATGTTTTTCCTCTAGCGAGCTTCCCTTTGGAAAAGGGTTTCCCAGATCAGTCACGTGAAATGACTGAGGGAGTAATGTAGTAGTATTTCCTAGTGGATGGGTTTGAATGAGACTATAAGGAGAGAAGAAACATCATAGCATAGTTGTGGAGACTATGGGAGTAGCTTCATGCTACTATATGAGACTATAACTATGGCTAGTGGCATGTTAGTGTTTGTGTGATACTAGTTGATTTTTGCATAGTTATAGAGATGATCACCTATGACTGTGGTCAATGGAATGGTAGTAGTTATGTGCTACTAGTTGATTGTTGTATAGTCATAGGTACTGCAGACTATGATTATGGTTGATGGCATGGTAGTAGTTGTGTGCTACTAGTTGATTGATGCAAAATCATAGAGACTGTTGAGTTGCATGGTTGTAGATTTTGTATCTATGAGTTGATTGCAGGATATGACTATGGTTGATGGAACGGTAGTATTTATGTGCTACTAGTTGATTGTTGCATACCTAGTGGATGGGTTTGAATGAGACTATAAGGAGAGAAGAAACATCACAGCATAGTCTTGGATACTATGGAGTAGCTTCATGCCACTATAAGGAGACTATAACTCATGGCTGTGCGGCATGTTAGTAAGTTTGTGTGATACTAGCTTGATTTCTTGCATTATAGAGATGATCACCCAAGTGACTATAATAATGGAATGGTAGTAGTTATGTGCTACTAGTTGATTGGTTGTATAGTCATAGGTACCGGCAGACTATGATTATGGCTGATGGCACAGTAGTAGTTGTGTGCTACTAGGTTGATTGATGCAAAATCATAGAGACTGTTGAGTTGCATAGTGGTAGCTTTTGTAGCTATGAGCTGGGATTGCATGATATGACTATGGCTGATGAACGTAGAGTATTTATGTGCTACTTGTTGATTGTTTCATAGTCATAGAATTTGTGACTATGGTTGATGGCATGGTAATAGTTGTATGCTACTAGTTGACTGCCAGAAAGTCACAAAGATCACAACTATGGTTGATGGTACGGTAGTAGCTTAGTGTCACTTTCATTGATTGTTACATAGTTATGGGGACTATTTGACTGCATGGTAGTAGCCTTATGACTACTAGTGGATTTTAGATCATGACTATGGAGCAATAAACTAATAACACTAAGCTACTACCATGCATTCCAATAGTCTCCATAACTATGCAAAAATCAACTAGTATCTTAGTGATACTAGTTGATTATTATGTAGTCATGAAAACATGGTGTTATAGCCCTAAAATTCCTCACTCATGCATACATGGCCTTGGCCCTTACTTGCATAATTTTCCAAAGAATTGTTGAGAAACTCTTCTTAAAAAAAAAATCTGAAAGATGTAATGAAGTCCTCAAGCATTCATTACAACCCATGTACACGGCCTCTCGCATCACTACGCCCAACAGTATTACATTCTAGCTTCCTCACTCCACATACCACGATGCTTGCAAAAAGGTAAAAAATAAAAGTTGCAAGGAATTCAAGGAATTCATGTGGGCTATTGGAAGCTTCCCAACTAATCCAAATTGCTATAGTCAGTCATTCAACCAAATAACCATCCTTTTGGCACATAAAGGATTTGTTTGGGTCTCATTTCACATCCAAGATCATAAGAACAATGAAACTCTGCCCAATTTCACTTCCCCTCCTTGCCCAAGATTTTGTTTCCTTTTGTGAGATATCGCCTCAGCTTTCCCTCATCAACCCATTCTCCCTCCATTCAATCCATTCCCTTTCTAGAGGTGATCATAAGATTGATAGAAGGATTCCATTCAAGGTGCACTTGGAGCATGGTAAAGAGAAGCCCAGACCAGGTTCGCGGAACAGTGGCCAACACATATTGTAAGGTATAATCTTTGTATGATGAATAAAAGAATCACATTTTGTGTCCCAAATGATGGTGTTTTGAGTATTTGTATTGATTTATTCTTAACATTCAATATCTAACCCTAACTTATGGATAGAATAACATGCTTTTAGTTCTTTGTTTCCCTATATTTGGATGCAGGTCATCCTTGGGAGGAGACGTGCAGACAGTGGAGCTTCCAAGCTTGAGGAGATCATCACTAGACATGGAATCAAAGGTATAGTTACCCGATATCTTCTCTATTTGATTTCTTTACATTATTTTTGGTATTTTTGGGGTAGAGTAGAAACTATTGACTTTTAGATGGTTATTCACTCTGTCTACATATTGAACCCTGGTGTAGTTAAAGGGGGGGGTTTCTCGCTAGAACATGGTGGCAACTTTGTGTTGCTAGTTGATTTTTCAAGAGCATGGTAGTATCTTAGTGATACTAGATGATTGTAGTATATTCATATAGAATATGGCAGAGGATGGAGCTAATGATGGCATGGTGGTAGTCGTGGGGCTACTAGATGATTGCATAGTAGTCAGTGGATTACTAGAAGAAAAAATCATGGAAAGATGCCTCGCTAGCTAAGAGGGATTTTTGATGTTTTGGTAGATGTGGGAGGTATTTTTATCCTAGAAAACCTTTCTTAGAAGAGAATAAGATTCGATAAGTCAAAGGAAGTCCATTGAACAAAATAAGAACACCTCCAAATAATAATTCATCCCACAGGAATTAATAAAGTTTAAAATGAATTTTTCCAGATGATAATTTAGCCTCGGTATTCTATATGAGAAGTCATCCCTAGTACATTGACAAACCAGTATAAATATAGTGACTCCTTGATAATTTGTACACATTCACCCATATTTGTAGCTACACAAGGAATAAGGTGCATATCTGATGCAAGGAGGACGTAGTTATTGTATCATCTGTGTTCTTGGTTATTCTTGGTGATTATTTCTCTTGTGCACTCTCCCTAGGAAGAGGGGTGCTACTTTGTATGGTTTTGTTGATGCAGTTGTCTGGTATGCTAGCATTTCTTCTCTATAATTTTTCTCTTGATATTTGGTTCATGGTTGGGTTATATTATTGACAGAATCTATCTAAGAAAGGTTGGTCGGGTTTTTCCCTAGGTTTGGGGTTTTCCCAGTAAAATCTTTATGTTTTCTTATGCTTGCTTATGCTACTATTATTTATTTAGTATATGATACATGGTTGTTAAATGTTAAATAAGATCTAAATACACTAGTACACCTATTGCTCTGTAAAGTTAATAAAATCTAACATAGACAATAACAAATGAATCTAGATAAAATGGCATAAAACATCATTCATTAGTCTCATAAATGTAGTCGGTGCATTACATAAAACGAATGGCATAACCAACCACTCATGCAAATCTTACCTTGTCTTGAAGGAAGTATTCCATGTATCTTCTTCTTTGACTCGTATATGGTGATATCCTGATTTCAAATCCATCTTAATGAAGCACTTGGTATGTTGCACATGGTCCAATAGATCATCGATCTTGGGCATAGGGTATCTATTCTTTAGTGTAATATTTTTTAATGTCTGGTAATTGATACACATTCTCCAAGTCCCATCCTTCTTGGGCATAATTATGAAGGCATTCAAGAAATAGTTAGATTTAACTCTCCAGGGGCATTCAAGAAATAGTTAGATTTAACTCTCCACTTCCCTCTTAGGTGGTATACCTTTAGGCTCCCAAAACACTCCCCTGTGTGCCTTTAGCAACTCCTCCAATTCATGTTTCTTCTCCTTAGTACACCTTTCCAGGGATGTATTTACTTTTAATAACTCTTTACCAAATTGATTTTCCCTTAGGAAAAGTAAAACATATTTCTTACTAGAACTAATCAACTTCTTCGCTTGACTAACACTTACCAATGAGATATTTGACTTGCCTTTATGCGTGTTGATGATGTAGGATTTCCTATCCTTGATTAGTCAGTACTAGTTATCTCTCCGCATGAATATGGAATCTCTCCTATACATTTAGGGGCTTCCAAACACTACTCCACATATTCCAAGGGGTACTACATCCAATTCCACTTCATCAATAAAATCAGCACTTATAGCAAATTTAATCTTACATTGTTTTGTCACCTTGATATTTTCATGTTGTTTGAACCTGGGCAACAAACAAACTTTTGGAGAAGAAAGTAGTCAAGTTTTTTAAGCAGTGAAATATGTGGAGAGTCTGAAAATTTTATCTTCTCACAATGTTGATAATCTCGCATAAAAATTGATTCGACATATTAATTCATGCATGCAATCAATAATTTCTTTGACAATTCATGCCCCCCAAAAATCAAAACTAATAATATGATTTCCCAGATTAAAATATGGAAACCATATTTAAAGGATTTGTTATGTATGGTATCTCTCCATCAATACAACAACTAAGGAGAGAGGAAAACATTGGTTTCTAGCAATTAAACTAGAAACTTAGTCTAGAAAAGGAAACAATATCCAATAGTCTGAGATAACCAACCATTGTGGATCTAATTTGTGGTTTCTAAGTCACCCAATCCAAATAAAATTCACACCAGGTGATAGGAGCCAAGGGAAATAAATTCACAACAAATTAGATCAAGCAACCAAATCTGTCCACAAACACATGGAGTAGCCAACCAAGAAATCAAAAATAGGCCGCAAGGGAGGAGGGAAGAAGCAAGTAAGCAAAACCATGGAGTTATCAAAAAATACCAAGGGCTCTAATACGATTGACGGGTAGAGGATTGAATAATCCACACTTTTAATTTTTATGAATGTGAATCATACATAAATGCATTGAGAGATGAATCTTGGTTTCATCTTCCACAAGGTCCGAGGACTCTTGACATTCACCTATGACTCTTCATATTTCTCATAAATTAATATTTACAATATAAAATAATCCCAAGGATTTGGTATCTAACTGTAAACTATAGAACATTCATTAGTTTGACCTTAATGCACACTAGGATGATACCCTACAGTTCCTAGTAGTGGATCTGAGTTATTTATCATTAACTATGGTGAAATTGGTGCTTATTAGCATTGTGGGGCTATTAAAAAATTATGGTAAGTAGCTTTGTTGCAACAATTTACAATTGTGTTTATGTTGAACATCTTTAAATTCGATAGGTATAATGACCTATCTAACTTGAGAATGAGTCAAGCATCAAAAGTCAATCATCAAAACTCTTAGAGAGTACAAGTATAACTCTATACATCTCCCCATCTTTCAAAAAATTGCACTACCTTATGGACCATGTCAACTAGAAACCCCAAGGCTCCAAATATTTGTAAAGCCCCAAGGATTCAAAATCAAAAAATCCATAAGGCTTCTCACGAGTATAGATTCATTGGTACAAGACTAGTGAAAGTGTCATATTCTATCCTTGGCCCATAATGTTAATCTAAAGAGATCCTTCATGTGTATGGGATATCATGAGGTGTGATGCCATAATTATCCATCCAACCTAGGAATTTATGTCATGACAACTCTTATTCTTAGAATATCACATGTCATCCAACTATTAACCCAAAAATATTCTTTGGGCTCAACATGATATTTTGCATTGCTAAATTATTCCCAAGTTAATAGGAGGATTTCAAGTAGCCTTTAAAAATCTGATTCTAGTGAAAGAAGATGGTAGGATTCATCATCAATATGACTCGTTCCCCATTAAAGAGTATCAAAAGATTAGATTTCAACTTATAGAGTATCCCCATTAAAGTGTGTAGCAACTTATAAAGCACTAGAAGAGTATCAGTCGTCAGTGTTCATTCACTTGGTTTCAATCCAAGATGGTTATAGTGTTTGAGTTTCAATTTGGTTAGGCTTTGTTCATAGATTTTGGATTATAAGGGATAAATGTATTTTAAATTTATAGTATTCTATAACCTACTTTCACACACAATACACTCCCATGGAAACCATGAAGACCATGATGCTCAATAGTATCTTGTTGGCACACAATCAGGCTCAATTCAACCTTGTTTGGTTTATTTTAGGCTCACATTCTTTTAGCCTTAGGTTAGGCCATCTTGGGATTATTCCCAAGTTTTGAAACCATCCCATATTAGCAATCCATGTTTCAATGCTAATCAATTCATATTTCATGAAATGTAAAATCAATTTGCAAAAATTTTAACGTTGACTCCTTTCACTAGTCACTAGGAGGGTTTCACACGAGCCAAATCTTTCAAAAAATAAAAGTTGAATTATGTATATTTTTCAAAATATTTAGTTATTTCACCCTATAGGGATCAAGATAATCTTTCCAAGAATCCCTCATTTTCCCAATTATGAGTTTGTATTCTTAGTCTATAAAAGGCGCAAGTTGCACACTTTCCAAATGGTCAAATYTCATGGTTATGACTTCTTGATAAAATTCTATTATGAATGCAATCCATAAGATAAAATGAGACATGGTGATGATGTAAACATAATTATCGATTTGATGAGAATTATGACCGCAAAATGAGAGCTATATCTTTRAAAACCCATTTATTTTTTTAAAACACCAAAATCAACCTCTATTTCGAAAAGTGTTGTTACCAATAGCACCTTCTTTTTCAATATTAAAATTACCACATTTTGAAACCATGGCCTTAACAACCTCACAAKGTTGCCAACCAAAACATTGAAACCAACCTCTGGATCGAAAAGTGGCACCAAGAGAAACACCTTTTTTTTCCCTTGGGTCAAAATTACAACTTCTTTGAAACCATGGCCTTAACAACCATTATTGATACCAAAACCTTTAGATCAATCCTGGAATTGAAAAGTGGCACTCCTAGTAGAACCCTCCCTATTATCTAGGTCAAAATCGCAACTTCTTTGAAACCCATGGTATTAAAAACTAGTACACTTGCAACCAAAATCTTAAAATCAACCCTCCAATCGAAAAGATGTGCTATCAATAGAAGCACCCCATATTTTTATCTTAAAATGGGAACAATTCTAAAACCATGGCCTAAAATCCCAGTGAGTCTCAAACAAAATAATAATAAAAAAGACTAAAAAATGGAAAAAATAAGTAATAATTAAAAAAAAAATCGAGCGGAAAACATATGTTTCTTTTTAATTAAAAAGTTCATTTTTAAGTACATTTTAAATTTTTAATTTAATAATATAATTTAAAAGAAAAGTCATTTACGCTCCTTTTAATTAAAAAAAATTGAAAAAACACTAAAAAAAAAAAAATTAAATCTAAAATACAATTTTTTTTAAATAAAATAAAAACAAATATAAATAAATATTTTTTTTAAATGAAAGTAAAAATAAAGATTAAAAAAAAAAGAATTTAAAAAAATTAAAGTTGAACAAAAATAAAACTAGTGTGTGAGGGGGGGGAGGGAAATTCTCGGAATCACCCCCTCTCCCCTTTGATCCCATGCACCCCACTTGTTCACCCAACCTCTCCCCCACTCTCCCCCCAAAATAATAATAATAATAATAAAACAAACCAAGGGGAAAATACATGTTTCTTTTTAATTAAAAATAATAATATTTGTTTTAGGTACATTTTAAATTTTAAATTTAATAATAATAAATTCATGTATGTTCCTTTTAATTAATTTTTTTTTTTAAACACCATAAAAAGAAATATATATATATATATAATACAATTACCCTCCCCCACCACACCCACCAACTAAAGGAGTTGTTGTGGCTCCTTTAATGGGTCAACATTTGGGGGGTCATGGGGGGAAGGAGTGATTTTAGAGGGTGGGAGCAAGGGGAGGGAAGGGGGGAAACTAGGAGGAGAGAGATATGGGGATGAGCAAGTGGGGTGTGGGGGGTTAGGGGAGGACGGAGAAGGGGTGATTCTAAGAATTTTCCCACCCCCCTAATGTACTAGATCCCCCTCCTTCACCCCCACACCAAGGCATCATTCATTTGAGCGATAGCACGATAGTCGGTGGGGGCGGAGGAGATGGATCTCCCCACACTTTACCAAATCGATAATAGGTGTGGGTGGAGGAGGAGGATCCCCCCATTCCCACCCATTAAAATTTAATGGTTAGGAACGGGAAGGGGATGGGGTGTGATGGGGAGGAGGTGTGATTATGATGTGGAGGGGTGGGGGTGAGCAGGAAGATGGGGTGTGGAGGGGGAGAATCACCATATATGAATACATGTCCATGTTATGATTTATGTATTCATATATTAGTTTGACTTTGTGAATGCAACCTATTTTATGAACCATGTATTCATTTTTTTAATTAGTCACACTTCATATTGCCCCAATTCAAAAAATTAATGTTAATTCATAACATGGGTTATATCCAAAAAGTGTTACGTTATTATTTATTATGTGAGTATTTTTTTATGAGTACTACATTTCTTATTAAAGGTAATTCATTTATCCAAAAATACTTTTATTTCTAGTCAGGTAAATAGATGGTTTTTTTATTATTTTTATTTATATGCATATTTTCAATTTAACTTAACCATAGTTACATAGATTGTAATGTAAGAGGTGAGTTGTAAATATACCTTTCACACAAAACAACTAACTCATACTTTTTTATTATATCTCTTAGGAGGCGCATTTTATAACTCAAAATTCCCCTAATATATTGGTTATATATCACTTCCTTTTTGTAACAAACAAGGAGAAGTCAATAGAGATTGAGACATGGAAAAGATGACCTTTTTCCCATATTCATTTGAGAAATAGATAAAAAAAAATAACAAGAGAAGATAATGAGACATAGTCGCATGGAATATTGTGTTGTATATTCTTATGTATTGTATCTTCTCTATGTACTTTCTTTAGAATATTCCTTGGACATCTTCTCTATGTGATTTCTCTAAAAACTTCCTTGTACATATTCTTTAAATGCATATATATATATATATTTTTTTTCTTCTCCTAGAAACTTCCTTGTGCATCTTTCTTCTCTTAAAAATTTCCTTATATGCACATTGTACTCTATGTATATACATAATACCCTTGTGCATCTTTCTTCTCTTACAAATTTCCTTGTGTAAACATTATAATCTATGTATATACATAATACAAATGAGTGTACAAAGAATACAATTTTGATAAATCATCTCCTCTCATAATAGCATACTTTCTATATTGTGTCTTCTTATGTGTGAGTATCTTATTATATTGGTGATGTCATGCTTCAATTGGTATCGAATGAATTCATTCATGACCTCTAGATATAATCACCCGAAGGGCTTTCCATCCTTTAATCTTACTATACCAATCCACTAATACTAATGAACCAGGCTTGTATCCACCTTGATTTCAATCCAAATTTGGCCTTATAGTCTCCTTGGATGCAAGCTTTGGAAAGTGTGTTGAACCCAACCTCCTCTGTTTGATTTGAAACTTTCCTAGACAAAAAGTATAATTATGTATATTATTATATCCTTTTTATTAGAAAAAAAATATTTGTGTGTGTCTCTTTTGTATGACCTTGAGAAACATGTGATAATCAAAGTTATCTATCTAATATAAAATTTTATCATAAAAAAAATCATAAAAGACATCAAATTTTCCTCATACAAAGCTCGAAATTACTCTCTTTCCAAGACATTGTACATGCATTAATCAATATATGGATGGGAAAATTCCTACCATGGTCTATAAACATAGTGACCCCTCTATCAAGGAGTGGTAAAAAGTTGGTAGGGGTCAGGAAAACTTCCTCCTTAAACTAGTTAGATATATAACCCAGTCGCGATGCTTAACGCTCCACTCTTTATTATATAATAGGGAGGGAGGTAAAAGTGCATAGTACTTATACTATGAAGAAAGGATAAAAATTTCAACCTTAGTACAACAAAGAATGCATGAGAAAGACATATAATGTGCCAAAACCAAAGTGTGTTCTCAAACTGAA
>SNQJ01S0053361.1:122089-141643 GCA_010110895.2 Picea sitchensis
GTTATGACCATGAAAATTGATCATCCAAAGATTATGCACTGTATAAACTGAATGGATGTGAAAATTTCAGCTTAGTTCAATACCTTATTTAATGTGCCAGAGGTGTATACCATTTCAGTTATGTGAAAAACTGAACCTTTTGTAGAAAAAGAGTAAAACCTCAAACCATCCTTGAATAGGTAAGCAGTCAACACTATGAAGTAGATCGCTCCCAAATCTTTTGCATCTATTTGGTCAAGGTCCTATTTAAGGTTTCAAACATGCTCATGCGTTACAAAATGATATGTATTCAGGCATGAATTCACTATCCCGTAGAGTTGAAACCCTTGTCACATGAAATGAAGGATGAAAGTATTAAATGAGGAATTGTCTTTATGCCATACACTTGCGGAATTCACCTTAAACAAGTTCAGATCTGAAATACAAGTTAAAACCTTGGATCTCAATCCATAAAAGAGGTTTAATGCACCAAGTATATGATCCATTCCATTCAAAGATTAGGTCGCTACACTTGTTGTAGCATTGATTTGTCTCTATCAAGTATGCAACACATCACTAAAAATGAACTCAATGGAGAAAAAAACCAATGCTTACCATATGTTTTCCAAACATGAATAACAATAACTCACTTGAAATGACACCACAGTATGCACCTTGGATTTATCTTAGCCCTACTTTATGCCAACTTCAAAAGGTGTGTCATGAAAGGACTAGTTAGCAATAATATGGATCTAAGCTTAGTAATATATGTAATAATATGGATCTAAGTTTACTAGAAACTCCCAATCTCGTTCATTCAAACAACAATTTCTGAAAGTAAGGCATGAGATATTCTAGAGAACAAGTAATTAGAAAAACACAAAATCTCCACACAATATGATGCCCATAACTGAAATGGAAAAAAGAATTGGTTGGAAGAAAAGTGGAAACTTCTGGGAATACAAAAAAAAAAATTAATTCCAAGGCCACCGAAAACAGAAAACCTGAAACTGAAAATAGATAACCAAGTTTTAATTTGGAACAACAAAAAAAGGACCATTGAAACCCATAAGCACTAACTGAAGGACAAATTAGCGGCTGTAAATATTTGTGTCAAGTCCATGATAATGATATCTTCACCAATGAGGCATATCTTTCTCAGTTCCGTTGCATCTAAAAGGCGTGACTCTCAAAAGGGATGAGGCCATTTGCAATTCTTTAGCGAATTTGATGGAATAATTAACCCATCGTACCTGAACCTAAACTGAAGGAATCTGTTGTGAATGGCCGCCCTTGGGCTGTATTTCTCCAATCAATTTCAAAATAAGAACAATTATCTCTTCTAAAACATGGAGAAAACATAAATAAATAAATAAATGTAATGCCTTTTTTTTTACTGGGTCAGTTAGGGTTTTGTTTTATACCAGGCCGAGGATTTTACCAGCAGATACGTATGGGCATTCACCGGCAGCTAGTTAGAGGTTGTGCTAGTGTTTATTCAATTTTATGGTGAATAATGTGGATGGAACCAATGAGATGGAAAAGGCAATAAGCTAATTTTTAATTAATTCATTCCACGGTGCTTAATGTTAGTCTATCAAGTCAAGTTGAGTCATCGAAATTTTGGATTATTATGATTAATTGTTGTTTAAGTCAAGTTGAGTGATCAAAATTTTGGATACATCAAATCATTACCAAGTTCATGAACTAGAGTTGAAGAAACTAAAAAGAATTAACAGAAACAATTACATATGTTGAGATTAGCAGAAATTTAACAATCGCAGTTACAAAATTTAGGCCTTTTATGTGTTGAGTATTAAAAGAAATATCTCCTGAACAAGCATTCTGACCACGATGCAAAAATAAATGCAATTAATTCATAACATAGTTTGTGATTGAGAAAGAAGAATGAATTTTTTGACACTACGCATCAAACCGAATTCAAGAATCTTACATGTTTGGTCACCCACAACCCTCATAATCAGAACATAAAACCAAATCGGAAACCGTGAAAGACGAACAGTTGCAGGCCGTAGGGATGAACCGAATCCAGGTGCCTGTTGGCGTTGATAATACGAAAGGCAGGGGATCTCACATCCAAAAACTGGTTAAGAAGATGCTGGACCCTCTCCCTGAGCATGAGGAAACCGAGAATGAAGTCGGCATAACATTGGAGCTGCTAGTTAGCCAAGCAGTACAGACATTTAAAAACAAAAGGCCCATCAACAAGGAATTCTCCCACAGGGTTTTATACGCCCACAGCCATCCGAAAATGCCCAAATCAGTAAAACAGAACACAGAGGAGATAAAAACGCCCATAGAGAAAATAAAAACACCACAGAAATTTTATACAGTACCATAAACCTAAAACGAAATTACCAGAACCCTAAATCTGTACCCAACACAAAAAAAAAACGAAATCACTTTTCAAAACGAAATGGTTGTACATTCATAGCCATATTAACACGACCCCAGTCAGCTATGAACACCCCCAACCAATGTAAAACGCCCATGGCAGAAGGAAAAATGATTCTGGGTTGAAGGGTAAAAGGCAGTGAATGCAAACGCCCAAGAAGATTTATACGCCCAGGGACCCAAGTACAATAACCATAAACCCCAAGCAAAATTGCCAGAACCCTAAGACGGTGCCAAACGCAGAACCATAAATTGCCCTGCTAACATTCTTACAGCATAAAAAAGGGGTCGATTCCTGAGGTCCATTGCAACCATTCTAAACTAATATTTATCACAAAACTTAAGCATTCATCCAAAAAAAAACACAGCCATCTAAATTTTCAGACACAAACACAGACTAGCATTCATCCAAAATAAAAACATACCTTGGCCTGTTCGCCCGCTCCGGATGGCGTCCGCGTGCTCCTTGATTCTCCCGCTTGCCGACCGTAGAGGACTCACCGGTACCTCCCAGCCAAACTCTAGGGGTACTCTGCTTCCCCCTTAGCCCCCCGAGCTACAAAGGGGCCACACACAGTCCAGGCAGTAACCTAGCTTCCCAGCTCGCCTCCAAGGCTGAGCTACCACTCAATCAGCTGAGAAAATCTCCAACTCCTCACAAGCAATCAGTCCAGTTTTCCATTTTGGCAGCATAACAATACCTCATAGCAAATCCCCTNCACAAACACAGACTAGCATTCATCCAAAATAAAAACATACCTTGGCCTGTTCGCCCGCTCCGGATGGCGTCCGCGTGCTCCTTGATTCTCCCGCTTGCCGACCGTAGAGGACTCACCGGTACCTCCCAACCAAACTCTAGGGGTACTCTGCTTCCCCCTTAGCCCCCCGAGCTACAAAGGGGCCACACACAGTCCAGGCAGTAACCTAGCTTCCCAGCTCGCCTCCAAGGCTGAGCTACCACTCATTCTTTTCCCCATCTCCTTTTTTATTTTTTTTTGAAAACTCCAATAAAAGGTAAATGCGCTAAAGCATCTTTTCATTATATTTTTTAATTCATATATATATATATATATATATTTTAAACTCCCATTAGTTAATAATTAATTTCTTCTTTCAAATTCACAACCACCTATTTGAATGAATTTATTAATCTCTTTATTTTACACCCTACGCATTATGAAGACTCTCATTAGCTTAAGTGGGTTTTTTGTTTAATTTTATTATTAGCACCTATATTGCTAGTGCCAGCTAGTAGGAAATGAAATTCTAAATTTATTTGAATTGCGAATATTACTTGACTGAAATATAATAACATTGTTATTGGAGATGGATTAAGTTTTGACTATTATTATGTTGAGGTAGTAGTAATTACCTTCACTAAAAGATAGAATTATCAAGCATATTAAGGGCTGAGGAAAGGCCTTATATGCAATTAAGGAAGGAATTACTTTATGAATTCAATTAGCGGAGGAATTTTTTATGTGTATTTAATTATAATGGGAAGGAAGCTCATGCTGGATTAGGTGGAGGTAGAAAATCATAGGGGAATGAATATTTAATGTATAGTGCTTGAATTATGTTTTTTGACAAAGGAGCTCAAATTACGAACTAAGTGATGCGTTGGGGAAATGGTTAGAGATTTTTAAGGTGTTATTGTCTTAGGGTTATTTAGGATGACTCCTTCATCCCACATTATTGCGACGTGCCCCTCAGGACGCACCACATGCTCCAAAGGGTGCCACTGCGCCTCTTGAGTTTCTTTTGTGCGGCGTGCCCTTCGGATGCACCACGTGCTCCAAGGGCACGTCGCGCAAATGAAACAGAAAGATGTGAGTGGCATCTTTGGAGCACGTAGTGCTCGAAGTGTGCCACTCGCTGACTTGATTGTTTGGTAGACATATATAACCCTGGGAGTCAACACTCCAGCCGGAGTGAACTTGTGGGAGACTAAGGGTTCTAAGGAATAAAATTTTGCCTTATTCGTGCCGCAGAATCATCATGGCGGCTGTCGCGGTCACGCCCTCTCATTGTCGTGGATCCTCTCGAACTAGGTAATTGTTAACCCTACGGTTCGAACCCGCGGCCGGAGTGCTAGTAGGCGGTGGCAGGGCTGCTGTTTACCCCTCTCCCTCAACCTCCTGGAATCATGTGTGGCCCCTTTACCTCATATGTGAGTCAAATTACGACGAAGCTATCGTCGGCTTCCATCATCAACAATCGTAATGAAATGTCAACATCAAATCAAATCCGATAAACATCCGCGATAAATATATAAACCCAAAGCACACTCACATTTCGATCTGGAGTCAAAGGGGTTCCACCAGATGCCTCTGCATCCTCAAGGTCAAAACCCCTACACTCAATAAAATGAGTCAATATCACTGTCTACATCAAATATGTAACACATCATATTAGATTCATAATGCATCATAATCAAGTAATAATGGTCTAACATCATAAAGTCCAGATCACTTGCGAGGTAGTGTCCTCAAATAATAAGTTTCGTGCTTAAAAGCGGGATGTTACATAAAGTTTCAACCTTTTACTTTGGGATCAAAGACAAATTTGAAGCTACATGTATATGAACAACAATATGATGGTAACAACACATAAATTCTCGAAAGGCAATAGGAAATTATGTGGTATGATAAAGTTTACAAAAAACCCTCTTCAAGAGTGGATAAACATATGTTGTAGAATATCCATTTCCATTGCTACGTCCACCTGATGGAATATTTCATTAATAGATACTCGATTTACTATTCATGCCAACAATGATAGAGATTCCAACATACAAGCATTCAGACTTTGATGTTCCCTATTTTTCACAATAAATAAGCACATGGGAAAGGGACATTGTATTTTGAGGAGATAACATGGTTTCATTGGCTCACTTCTTGCATTTGGTTGCATGGTTTCATTTGGATGCATGGGAATCATTCATGAAGAAGATGTTATGATGATTTTGTTTTCATTTAGTATAAAAATAAGGTGAAATACATTCCCTTAACACCACCTCCCCATCATCTTAACAACCCGATACCATTACATACTTATCACCTTAGGACCTCCATCTCGGATACGACAATACAAATGGAAGTCACAACTAGGGAAGAGGGAACCAAGGTGGCTAAGGTGGAGGATTTGATTCCTCGACCCAAGGAGAAGAAATGGTAGAAAGGTAAAGGTGGACTATACATGTCAAAAGGAAGAGAACAATTGAGAGTAAAATTGCATTGTTAAGTAACAAATATGAGAGTTTTTATTGATTAGTAACCCATCGATGGCTACAAAATTATGGATAAGGCATGGAGTGCGAGTTATTGACAATGGGATAAGTGATGTTTTTTGTTGTTTTCCATTACCTTGACTCACTCCATCCAAAATGACAAATTTTTTAATTTCGCCAGCTCACTCCATCCAACAAGGACAAATGGGACAAGCCATTGTTCAAAGGCCACAATTACATATTAGTTGGATTAATGGTGAATGGACATTGTGGCTAAGTGGACATTGCATGGGATTCATTATGGCATTTGTAATTTTCTCATCTCCCAAGGTATCTTCACAACTCTTGAGTTCATTCACAACTCTTGATGCAATCTTACAACTCTCAGGCATTGGTCAGAATGGCATGCATAGGCGGTTTGGGGATATTCTTCATTGGCCATTTTAGGATTTCTTGGAGGGGTCTATTGAAGGGTATAACATTCACCAAAATTGGTTGTAATATCTCTAGTTTATAGGTATCATGGAGATCCATAGCCAACCTGGACACTACCCTATTGTAAAATAATATAAAGCTATCAATTTCTTCTTTGTAAAAAGGAGGACCTAATTGCTGAGAACCGGGCCTCTATCTTCTCATCTATTAATAGAATCCATGTTCAGGAAGAAAATCATAATGCAGGGTCTGTTTTATCATGGAGTCTCTATTACAACATAAGAAGAAAATCAATGCTTTAAAGGAAGAGTGCATATGTTTCATTGATTTCTATAAATATGGGTTTCAATGAGTTCTATATAAAATATTTCATGTTTGTAAGGGTTTTGGAAATTAGACCTCATAGCATTACAATATTCTGATTCCATAAGTGACTCCCTTATTCTATTTTACATAGAATATAGACAAAGGGATATAGATTTCTATGTATACCATCAAATATCCACGATGTAGAGAACCTCCACATCAACAACTTTGGGACCAATTAAAATATTCCACATATACAAGGGAGACAAAGAAGGGAGTTGGTTTGGATAATAAAGGGAAAATAAAAAAGACATGTGGCAAGATCAGAGAATTGCCATGTCATTATCAAATAATGAAATGGAAAAACTCATCCAACCAGCACCTGAACTATCTCAACCCAACACAATTGCTATGTAGAAATCCTTCACATCCAGGTTCATGTAATCTACGCGCTTGTTGTTGTTGTCACCTGGCTTGTTAAAAATATGAGACTAATAGGATTCTGGTAAAAGAATAGTCCATGTGAGAAAAAATCAATTATGGTGTAAAGGGTGTTCAAGATTATACTAGATGAGAATAAAGCTATGAAGAATGGCCAATCTGGATATCGATCCTTATTTTCTAAATGAGAAATGTATTAATGAATAGCTTTGTGTGCATTTAAAACTATAAAATTCCCACTCAATTATTTTTTTGAGGTCTTTTTCTTGGTTTTTCTTGTGTTGGGCTTTCATCAAACAATTTGCACTGAAATGTTTATATGGGGGTTGGTATGAATTTACTCATTGTTGTAGAAATGTTATATGAATTCAGTGTGGACTTTGACAAACACTTGGACTGTATGATATTTCACATTGTTTGACTACAGTGCGGTTATGTTATTTTAGATGGATTCTTGAAGTATTTTATATGGTTGGCATAGATTTCATGTTATCCATCTAATAACATTGTGACCGAGGAAAACCCTAGGAACAAAAAGTTTAAATTCAAATATGACCTAACTCAAATCTGCAGAATATTTAATTCAAACATGGTGCCCTAGACCGAATATATAGAATATATCATTTAAATGATGATGCATGTGTGCCCTAGACTTTTGAATGAAAATTTTGAAAGGACAAGTGAAAAAATTAGGAATGGAAGTCATTGTTGGTCTAGTTCGCTTCTTTGTTGCTCTTTGTCTTTGTGGCTCCTTGTTTGGGTCACCGCGTCTCTTGTTACAGGTTGTGTCTTTGTGGCATCTATCTCTTTGTCATTTGGCAGTTAGGTGGGGTCTGCAATGCGCTTTGTGGATCGTTGGCAAGGGATCACGAGGGTCGAGGTTTTGTTTGCTTAATGGATATAAAGTCAGGGATGAATAATGAATGGGGAATTAGGATGAATCTGAGAATGGGGTCAGTTAGAGTGTGTGAATGGGATAGGAGTTGAGTTTGAATTGAATGGGATGGGGTGGAGTTAGTCACGAGATGGGAATTGACCCGAGAGCAGAGTCGGGATGAATTTGAATGAGGTCGAGTTTGAATTTGAATGGGATGAATGCAAATGTGAATGTGAATGTGAATATTGAATGGGGTTAGAGTTGGAGTTATGTTCGAATGGAGAATATATATATGTTATATATGTAACATATAACATATATATGTTACATATGTATGTTATATATTTGTAACATATATGTTATATATATAACATTTTTTTTTTTTTTTTTTTTTTTTTTTTTTTTTTTTTTTTTTTTTTTTTTTTTTTTTTTTGATTTTATAAATATTTTTTTATATTATATATGTCATATTTTTATATAATATGTTATATTTTATATTAATATATTATATAATATATAGTTTGTGTTCATGATATCAACAAGTGCCCCTTGTATAGATCTTGAGTGGTCAGTGAAAATATTCAAATGAGAACTTTGAAGAGTGAAGTGGGAAATGTTCCATGTGAACATCACTTGGACATGGGTTAGTCGATCCTAGAGATGAGAGTCAACCTGTCAAAAGAATTGCACTCTACATGAACAACGAAAGAGAATTGGGTTAATATTTCTGAACCGGGACATGGTGATGGACGACAATGTTAGGAAATATGGAGATGTCATCGAGGGCCTAGGAAGAGTTATCTTTTTCTTTTAACGACTTTCCCACCCTGAAATCAGTTCAACCATAGATAGGGTCCAACATCTGGAAGAGCACCACACATCTTATGGTGTTTGGTGCCCCCCTCGAAGGCCATTGAAAATATGGAGAACAAAGTACCATCCATGCCTGATCGTACTCATATATGCCTCCTTGGATTTTCAATGCCCACTAGGTTAGTGATCTTGTTGAGAGAATATCTACATTGGGATACTTATTTTCTCATGGCTCTAGACCAATTTGTTAGTGTTCTAGAAGAAACAAGTTATTCTCTTCTCCACTAACGACAACTATGCTAGTGAAGTTCATGTGGGAAGCATCTTCCCTGGATACATATGATTCTTATCAACTTGGTATTCCTCCACAAATTCATTACACCTTTGTGAAAATAAAAGTACCATTGAGTGTATTCATAATCCAATGAATCATGAGAAGACAAAACACATGGATATTTGCATGCACTAAATTTGGCAACCTCATGCTCAAGGGCAGCTTGTGCGGATCTTTGTTCCTTTAGTAGATCAGCAAGTAGATATCTTCACCAAATATCTTCTAGATCCTGCCTTCACCAATCTAATGGCATGCATTATTCTAGGAGCATATCCATTAAAGGACCCTTTAGAGGTCATATTTGGCATCAAAGTGGGAATAGATGCCTGTTAGCAATATTTGTGCACTAAGGATGGGTATCATGTATTTGGCCATGTTCATGGGAGAAAAATAAGTTCCTTAGTCTTAAATGAATCTTATAGGGTTTGAGGTTTGTGATAAAGTCCTTAAACCACCACAAAGGACATCTATGAGGAATAGTTTCCCTTTGAGTAGATATTATAATGGCATTAATTGCACAACAAGATTGGGGTCTTAAAATAGATGTTCCAAAGGGAGAGGAAATTTAAGATTTCAGACCATAGAAAATGAAAACTTATTTGAAACAATGGGCCGCAGATAAAGGCTGAAACAGGACAATTGCCTCTCATTATATTTGGCCTTCAGTAGATAACAGGGTCCAAACCTACTACAAATATTGGGTTTGTTCAATGCATTTATGCATATGCGTCTGAGCCCCATGTTCTAATCCAAATTAGTAGTTTGGGTTGGTAGCAAAGTGCCTGTGAGTTCATCCCATCCATATGGATAGTCCTTAAGTATGTATGTGAACTGATCCAATGTTCCAGAAAAATCAGAATTGAAACATTTCCACCCCAAACCCTACCTCCCCATCATGTAACAAGTTGACCCCACCCATTACATGCTTCCCTTTTATGGGACCTCCATCTCATATACTAACATGTGGTTGAAGAATGAGTATGTTCTTGAAATAAAACACATATAAGTATTGTCCAAGGCACATTCCACCATTATTATTTGTGATAGGAGGTGATTTGGTTCTTTGGCACCATCAATAACATCTAGGCCCACCCACGTTAGGTCATAGCAAGGAATTTCTATACATGCTGTAGTCAGTTACTTGGGAATATCTATACGGTGCATCTTTGAGGGTCATTCCAAAACCTAACTTCGGCACCAATATTCTATCCTCATATTATCCATAGGGGGATGAAGAAACCACTATTCCCTCTAATATCTTTCACTGTTCCTATGGCCAATGCATAATATTTATAACCCTTGAACATTGTATCATAACTAATTTAATTTTCATTCAATATCAAGCAAGTACCCTAACCCATGTCCCCAATAACCCTTAATCCATAAACCCAATAAAAGCGCTGACCTTGTAATCTCCAACCTCAAGCTCTTATGACCTTATCCTAGCCGAGATGTAGTTGATATGATCCATAGCAAAACATAAGTTGTGTCATGAACAAATCATAACCTCTATAAAAGAATCTAACCCTTACGTTCCTGCCAATTATGAGTTATCAACTAATAACTATACCACTAATGTATGGAACCCTAAGCCCATAACCTCTATAACCCGCCAGCCCTTTTCATCCCTAATGGTTAGCCCTCTCCTTATAATTTGTAACCCATGTAACTATAATTTTTAAGACTATTACATACAACGACTATTACCAAGTAACCATCTAACCCTTAAGAACCTATGGCCATTAACCATATAATCACTGAATTTATTTCCCCAAGCGCATTTGACTCATAACCACTACAGTTTTAAAATCCAAAACCCTAAACCCTTGAAAATTTAAACCTAATATTTAACCCTTATAAACCCAAACATATACGTGCTATTACGTATCCAAACATTAGTGCTAATTCTATCACCTATCTTTAAACCTAATCTTATAACACTCTGTAATTTCTTATAAACCCCAAATGGCTCAAAGCTAACTTATTAACCTAATTTCATCATGTATCTCACAAACGTGATCATATAATGCTCAAATTGTATAACCACTTTACTCCATAATGTTATAACCCTTATCATCCTAACACCTAGCAATTCTGCGCCATACCCTAGCCCTATAAGCATTAACCCTATCCCTATAAAGGCACAGTTCTAAACCATTGTAACATTTATCTGACTTGTAACTACTAATGAGCTTAACTACCATAAACCCTAATGACATCTAGACATGAAGAGTATTGGAGCAACATCAAAGCCTACCATAACACGGCCCTACAATCTCAAGAATACAAATGTCATGGCTATATCAATTGACATAGGTGAAAAGGAAGATATGTCTAATGACACCAAAATAACAAGAGAATCATTAGTAGAGGTGTAGAAGTTGTTGCATTAAAGAAACAATTAGAGTAGAGATGTGTTTGTTGACACAAAGACAATATAATCTATGTCAACCAACACACATTATAGAAATGAGGAACCAAATGCAAGAATGTTCAAACTAGCACAAAAGAGAGAATTTCTGTTGATTTCCATAGAACATGGAGGGCATGATACAAATAAGAAAACTCTGTAATTCATGTTGACCTACACATAGTTGAACAATGAGTTGATAGATGCTAAAAGTTATAACTAGGGATTCAACAAGGTGATCAATGAGAAGCTTGGGAAGAATTAATTCTACATATTCAGGGGGCTATCATGACAATCAATTAGAGTTTTAATGACATCAATACCAAAAATTTATTGATATGATGAAACAAGGAGTATAGGTTATAAACATTATGATCTTAGACAAGGATGGAGCACAAAAATACATATAGAAATAGGAGATATCTCTCTAATCAATATGTTATTGGATGATGGTTCCATAGTAAATAATATGATGAAGGATACATGGGAAAGTTAGAGAAATCAAAATTGAGGCCACTAGAGTTGTTGGTTGACAATAAAATCCATCAATTGCTTCGACAAGGTGATCAATGAACATTTCTTATTGAATTCATTCAATAGATTTCAAGGATCACTGCAACATTATCAATTGGACTATTAATGATTTCAATTCCATATGAAATAGAAGATCTCACTCTACACAATTTAATAATATTAGATGTTGATTATAGAATAATCATTATGATGGAGACAAAATAATTAGAGAAACCAAATTGTGACCACCATAGTTTTGATTAAGGATGATATATCTAATACTAGAATAGACCTTTTAGATAATGAACTTAGCATTGAATGCATATATGGAAGGAATATTTTATGATAGATTTCCATATGTAATTGAAACACATGGAAAATTAAGAACCCGTGATGCCTTACTAGGAAGGTCACACCTAGAGGAGAAATAGTCATTGATGATTAGTGAACCAACACAATTGCATTCAAAAAGGGAGAATATTGAATAATTATTGAATTAATAAGAAAGTTGCAATAGTGAATGAGGAGTTGGATTTTTCTAGTGAATCCTCTAGAAGTATGCAAGATGAACTATATGAATGCAAAGGGAAAGGGTAGTATAACTATATGATTACTTAGAGAAAATAAATCATTTGATAGTGGATCATTGTAGCATTGGAAGATGGATAATCTAATTTTTGTGTTTCTATAATAAAAATCAAAACTAATAACTAAACGCAAAGGGAAGAATCCACTCAAGTAAATGATGAGAAGGAAAATTACCCATCACATTTGACCAATGTTACCACTGGTATATGTAAAATTCAATGAAGGTATTCCATGACCATACTAACTAAGATGTTCTTAAATACAAGGAACGTATACCCACTCAAAAAATGAATGTAGAAATGAAGAATGATCCTCAACACATCATAATGGGAATTGAGTGGAGGATAGAATTGTTAGCGAAGCAATTAACATATTTAAGAATACAAATAATTATTTTCATGGTCCTATAAATATCGAAGCTAACTTTTGTTGTTCAATAGGGGTGTGGGGGAAGTTATCCACCCAAAATATGGAAGCTAAGTCCAAGTCCCTGAGGGGACAAAGGTTGATTTCTAATTTGGTGGGAGTATTCCATTAGAAAAATTGTTTCATTTCTTAGATATTTATGGTAGATGGTTGATGACATTTAGAAGGAATAAAATACAAGGCAATATTGGAAGATCTTGGGGAAGTTTCAAGAATGTCTCAGCCTATCCCTTCGGTGAATAACAACTGACCAAACAATGACAAATACTAAAGGTCGATGAGACATATAAAATATGAGGGGGCAAATAAAAGTTGGGTTCCATTGGCTTAAAACATGTGAGAACCCTACTATGATATTTTTCAAATATCTAATATCCAAGGAATTTGTGAAGCATATTAATGCCCTCAAAATAAAAAAACAATGGAATCATTGACGGAACATTGAAAAGGTGTTTGTTAATCATTACAAACTGGTTTTCAATCTCAAGGAATTATAACAAAGGAAAGAAAGTTGTATATGAAAACTTGTGTTGATATGTTCCCAAGAAAGTCGATGCAAAAGGGATAATGGGTATGTGATCAAAGGATTATAATGTTGGTTGAATTAATGACTACCCTCAAAGAGATAATTGATGATCAATTTCTCACTTGAGGACTACTTTCCACTCTAGTCCTTGAGGATTCCCTTTTGCACTAACCTTTTTATGTGATGGTTATTGAAACCATTAACTACCTCATCCAAAAAAAATGTCTGGTGGATTATCTGAGGCTTGCAAATGGAAAATTTGTATCTGACTCCTTCCTTACTATCCTAGAAGAGAAACAGTCACTAGACAATAACATGGTTTTCTTTTAATTTTTTACTAATCCTTTGGATCAAAATTTCCTTGGGCCAAGAATTAATGTTACCATCATAGTTAGTAGGAAACCCTAAGTTAACTAGTGGGACAGGGATGAACATACATACTGTTAAAATAATTATGTGCTCATTCTTTCCATAGGGAATTAATGTTACCATCATAGTTAGTAGTAAACCCTAAGTTGACTAGTAGGGAAGGGATGGACATACATACTATCAAAATAATTTATGTGTATTTGTGCCTATGTATGGTTTCCATGATGATATGATGATGGAATAAAAGTGGGTGTGAGAGTGAAATTTGAGTCGGAAACCATCCCATATCATTGAGCATGTGGAATAGCCTATCCATGTCAAATTTCAAAATGCATCACAGAATCTGAGTTTGAAAAATTTCTTGTTGGCCTCCATTCACATGTCATTGTTGCCGCCTCTAGTATTTTTATGGTGTTGATTAGCAATCAACAAAAAAGAGGGATTTTTAATCCATTGTAACACATATACATTATATACATTAATGTAGAACCTAAAAAGAAAAATGAAGAAGGGCGGATGCAAAATTAAAACTTCGTCAACCATGGGTGACATATAACACTATCGTTCAATAGTAAAATTATTTGCATTTCGGTGTTTGGCATCCTTATTGTCTCTTGAGGGGCTTGAGCCACCATATCCTACAAAGGAAACATACCAAGAATTTGTCTTATGAACAAGATATGGTACTATCCATTGAGGTTTTGGCATAGAGATTGTTCTTATAGACTACACTACATTGCACCATAATATAAGCCCTACACTCGTTGAAAACCATGTAACACCATTCAAATTAGACACAATATTCTTGCGACGGATTAGCTATACTATCGATGAACTTTTTTTCATCAATAGTATAGAAAATTAGTCGCAACATTGATAAGTCATCTTTCTTGCGACGATATCAAATGATAGTTGGATTCATTTCATGTTGGTTTATCAGCAGAAATATCAATTTGATACTTTGCAAGCTAGTTGAACAACCAGTCAAATACAAATGAAACTTGGAATCATTAACATATTTACTAGAACATATGAAAATAGGGTTTATAGTTTCCACGATGAATTGATGATAGAAGAAAATGGGTGTCGGTCCGTTGAAATCCAAAAACTTCCTCCCATATCGTTAAGGCATGTGATTGAATATCAAGTCAAATTTCAATGCATCTGAGATATAATTTGAAAGCATTTCAATGTTGGCCCCATTCACATGTCATTGTTGCCCATCTCTAGTATCTTGATGGTGTTGATTAAGAAATCAATGTGGAAATAGAGGTATTTTTCATCATAAATATAGTCACCGGTCACGTGTATATACGTGTAGAACCAGAAAGCAAAATGAAGAAAGACCAGCGAAAATCCTAGAACTTGCATCAACCAAATTGGGTGCTCTGAAAGAAAATTAGGGTTTATAGTTTTACATGATGAATTGATGATGGAAGAAAGTGGGTGTGTCACTCAAATTTGAGTCCATAAACCCTCCATATCTTTAAGGAATGCCAATAGTCTATCCATGACAAATTTTGGTGCATCTGAAGTATTTGAAAAAATTTCCAGCGTTATTTATCCCGGTAAGGTCCTGTTGTCGGTGTCTAGTCCTAGTGCAATTTTTGTTTCCTCGTTCATCATTCCTCATTCCTCATTATTTTTGTACAAAAATACTAATGGAATAAAATTTCCACACAAAGACCAAATTAATATATCGCTTTACATAAGTCTTTTTGTCTTTTACAATGACTAATAATGAATCTCAATTCTAGAAGATTCAAATAGGTAGCAATGTTGATAAATCTTATCACGATCATGATAATTTTATAAAAATGAAAAGAGCTTCTCTTGGTTTCAGAATAATTTATCCTCTACTTAACCCGAAGACCTTACATGAAGGTGGAATCTCATGGCCCTCTCCTCCCCCTCCATCACTCAATTGATCCCAAGGCCAATCTATAATATATAAAATAATCGAAAGCAAGCGTCTTATTAATATTCATGCATAGAAACTACAAAAAAAAAGTAATGGTACATGTGAAATTATGTGTTTCTAAATGATATTTTAGTCACATGTAATTTACTATATTGACAATATTTTCGGGTTTCAAATAATAATTAAACAACATGTAACCTGGATATAAAAACGATGCATAAAACTTAAAAACATGTAACTACTTTTAATGTCATGGGTTAAAACTTAAAAACATGTAATTGACCCATGAAATTATAAGTAAATTGAAATATTATATAGTCACATATCTAATCCAATCTCAACATATTTGTAATCATCCTTATTATGTATCGTGATCTTCTTCATCGAACTTGACATCTGTCTCATCTAAAGTTTCTCAAGCGATGTTGAAAAGGACAATGACCATAATCTGTCGTCGTAATGTCATTTTTGAGAATATTTTCATCGGCATCATCATTAGGAATTGCAATTTTTTCTCCTATGCCTAGATCATGATCTTCTTTGTCTTCTTCATCCTATCTACCCTCCATGATCTTCCAGATATAACGATATTCCGTCAAATCATCTTCTTGATCTTAGAGTATCATCTTCTTCCTGTAAATGAGTATGTGGTGGTCTTTCACTCTTGGATCATATCCTAACAACAAATGACCAATCTTTTTCACCTGGAACATTTGAGTAAAGACATGTTCACATTGGCTTGGAAAAGCATAGCGATCGTGTCCTCTTTCCAAGAAACATCATTGTTTTAATCATTAGAAATCCATTAGCATGTTGAATAAAAATTCATTCCTCATCATGGTCATGCATTCATAACCTATACAATTTGACATCGAGCCGAGAACTAATTTCAGATAGATCAAAAGTAGCACTCAAGTGTATCATTAGAAATACCCATAGTATCTATTTGAGGATTCTCGGGGATGTCTGTCCTCTTAGAGGAAACATTAGTAACATGAAATATTACGATTATCCCTTGCTCCGAAGTTTTCCTTGTTTCATCCAATTTTTTTGATGTGGAATTTATGACCATTGCACCATGTAGCCTTGTGGTGTTTCAATACAATATATTCGGATATATGTAAAAAGATGCATTGTCAATCAATAGAATTAACATATATTTATATAACCAGTATCTTGAAAAATGTTACGTAGTCACATTAGTATAATATAAAATAAGCTTGAATAAATGGGTGAAATTGCTTACTGTCCATCTTTCAAACCATATGCTAGATCCATTTCCCTCGCATAACATTGGCATCTTAGTTATGACAAGCTTCTCCTTAATTCAGACAATTCTTTCCTTGATAACCTACCTCCATTATGTTGTTTACATCTTTCCAATCCACACATTCATCGAGTCAAGATTGTTGTTTGCAATGTATAAATGGAGTGCATCCCACTCTGGGCTGAATCAAAGCATTAATTCACCAATAGTAAATATTAGTTTTTAGCATTGCAATATGTAGTTAATTATAAATATTTATAATTTATGGGAAATAAATTATGTTAATATATTAATGAGTATGACAATATACAAAATGAAACTTTTATATGTATTATTAATATAAATTATGCAATTATTAATATATTACCACTCATTTTTTCATTCTACCTTTCCCCAACAAATGCTCGATCTTCAAATTTTTTGATGAGTTCACATCCCAAATGAGATCCACATGCATTCATAGTTGAAGCATTTGCTAATTTAGGAAGATCTTGACTAATATACACCATGGATTGGTATACCATATATCCATCCACCAAAGAACCCACCGGGCGTGTTGCTTTCTAATACTTCAATGATTTCAAGTGCCTCTCCACCATCACATTGACCTTGTGTGAACAGCTCCACAAATTTCAATCTCCTCAACTTGGTGTATGAAGGCGTTATTCTTATAAATTGAAAAATGTAGGAGAGTATATACTTTTGCATTCACATTAGGCGAATTTCTCTCTTCCAATGCTATATCATCTTCATGGATTTCTTTCAATGAAAACCATCTACATGAGATCATGACACAAGAAAATAACATGTTTCAACATAACATAATATAATATATTACATTACATTACAAGTAAAACACATGTCATTAAATTGTAATAATTTGAAAGAGCATTTTGCATATAAATCACAACCACGTCTTACCTCATGTATTTTCCAAGATCATATATAACTTGTTTTGGCGTTGTTATCAAAGTCATTTGGGAGAGATAATGGAGGTAGAACATCTTGTAACAACAAAATGAATGGTTATTTGTTTCATTAAAGTAGACAAGCAAAATTAAAGAAAAAAAGATGCACAAGGCCAATATATATAAATATGTATACCAAATTATTACCCAGCAATGAAAGGTATGCCAATCATGTGTTTTTACCCCCTAAATTCACCTTTCTTCGTTAAGATATTTTTATGTTGAAGCAAAACCATTGGAAAATTATTTCTTTGAATGACCTATTTTACATCCTTTCTTTGTTGCTCACGGTAATAACCATGGAGGTTATTTCAATCTAGTACTCCATACGATCTATTTGAATATTGGATCACACTTCATTGCATGATTGGCTTCTGAATGTCGATTTAATTTTGACAATTTTTTTCTTTGTCCCTCCTGTCATCTATGATTCACCATAGCGTTTGAGTCATTCTTCCCGATATGCATTGTATCAAACAAATGAGATATTTTTTATCTCCTCATAGTATGGAAACCTCATGAATTGAACGGGATAAGATTCCATTTCGTGGGAAACCCAATTATTAATACCTTAATGATGATTGTGGCCTTCATGAAGCATAAAATAAATCACAAAATAATTATCAAGTCTGATAAAATAAATTCAATGATTAAATAAACATTCAAAAACATTACATGATCTATGATACATTATGAAAGTGAGTACCTTGACGATTTATATTATATTCCAACCTCCATAGGTGTGTTGGAATGTTGAAGTTATTGTCATTGATGTCAACCCTAGTCATGGGTTTTGGACATAAGATTGATAAATTCATTTGGACATGAAGGACAATGCACGTACATATACAACACCCATGAATGAATGAAGCATACATCATGTTGTTTCCGTTAATTGTAGCGCATCATGTGGATCCTCATGGTTTGAGGAGAAATGAATTTTGAAGATGACAAAGTGAATTGAAGAAGGAAGTACATATGGGCCCTAAAGATAATTAAAAGAAAAGAATTACAAAATAGAAGATGTCGGAGGGTTGGCCCTAATGTTAAAATGATTGGCTTCCTGAATGTCAGTACAAATTTTGACAATTTTTTCTTTGTCCCTCCTACCATCTATGATTCGCCATAACGTTTCAGTCACATTCTTCCCGATATGCATTGTATCAAACAAATGAGATATTTTTATCTCCTCATAGTATGGAAACCTCATGAATTGAGTGGGATAAGATTCCATTCCTCGTGGAAGCCCATTATTAATACCTTCATGATGATTGTGGCCTTCATGAAGCATAAAATAAATCACAAAAATAATTATCAAATACAGTAAAATAAATTCAATGATTAAAATAAACATTCAAAACATTACATGATCTATGATACATTATGAAATTGAGTACCTTGACGATTTATATTATATTCCAACCTCCATAGGTGTGTTGGAATATTGGTTGTTGTCATTGATGTCAACCCTAGTCATGGGTTTTGGACCGCAAGATTGATAAAGTCATTTGGACATGAAGGACAATGCACATGCATATACAACACCCATGAATGGATAGTATACATCATGTTGTTTCCGTTGGTATGTGGCACGTCATGTGGATCCTCATGGTTGAGGAGAAATGAATTTTTGAAGATGACAAAGTGAATTGAAGAAGGAAGTACATGTAGGCCCTAAAGATAATTAAAGAAAAGAATTACAAAATAAGAAAGTGTCAGGTTGGCCCTAATGTTAAA
>SNQJ01S0053362.1:6966-17902 GCA_010110895.2 Picea sitchensis
ATTTAAGAAAAAACATTTCGTGGTTTTCTCCCGATTTAGGTTTCCACGTAAAACACTGGTGTACTATGTATGTGTGTGATTGTTCATTTATTATTGCTCATTATTGGATAATAATACTACATTGATATAACACTTGGATCAATTTGGATAAAAAGGATTATAATTGCACTATTACTGATTCACCCCCCCTCTCACTAATCCAACAATTTTACCATGTGAAAACATCGATGTGTTGATATTTGATTTGGTTATGTAAGTGGTTACTAAAGGTGTTCTTCCTCTTTTGGAATACCTATGTTGTCGAACATGGTATCAAATCCTGGTTGAAGACCCTCTCCTGTTGTAGATCGAGATCGTGAAGCCGAGTTGACTCATCTCCATTTTATGTCATTTACTTACATTTATTGGCTGAGAGGATTGTTCCATTGCATCCAGAGCACTTGTTTTAGTCAGGAACACTTTTTGTTTCACTCGAAAAGGTTTTTGTTTGCCCAAGATACGTCCATTACAGTCAAATCCGGAGGTATACAGATTGAATACGCATTTTACAATTTTTTCAGAGTACTATTTTGGTTTTATTTCAGTTTTGTATTATTTATTTATGGGTTGCTACTCTTTTAGATATGTGTATTCTCTTTTCCCCATGCCCTGTGCGATCTCGACGAATCAAAAACATATAGGAAAATGTGCTAACCGAGATCTAACCCTTGTTGTCATCGAGAAACAACAACAACAACCCCAATCCTCTTCCTAAAAAATACAATATGTTTTGCTAGATCATTTAGTTAAAATTTTCCTTATTAAGTAAGAGGTCTTGAGTTCACGTCTCTCTTTTGTTACTTTTTTTTGAAAAAGTTCATGCTCAAATTGTAAAGTGTATTTCACTTCAAGTATAAAAGTGAATCACTATAAGTAGCTTTAATATTTTATTTTAGAGTTATTTGTTTTGCATGTATTTTTTTTTTTATAAAGTAACTTCATTGTAAAAGTGATCCCCACTTCTCTTTATAAAAGTGGGTCACTTCATAAAGCAACTTACACTATCACGTGGTCATTTAGTTACCGTTTATGTTTTTTTTTAAAGGGCATAACTCTCACATCCGAAATTCGTTTTCAGTGCCATTTTTTTAAAACCGCATAAATTTTCGATCTCTTTCTATCCAGATCATTAGTTTTAGTTTTTAAATCCATATTATCTACATATTTAATATGAATTCTACAAGTAATCTCTTTCTTACCAACACCAATTACTTCCAACGAAAATCTCATATGGAAGATTTATTAAGAAGTAAAGACTTGTACCAGATTACCTTGAGAAAGGAAAAATCACCCACTGATGATGATAAGAAAGTCAAATGGGATAATAAGAGTGACAAAACACATGGCCTAATCAGAATGTCCATCTCTCCTGATTTAATATTCCACCTTAAAGAAATTGATGACCCCCATGAAGCTCGGGAAAAGATTGAATTTGTGTTTGGTAAACTCAATATTATTCGAGCACAATAGTTAGAAAATCAAGTACTGACCTTAATTCCAAGTGATTTTTCTTGCCTTGAAGACTATCTATCTAAGTTTAAAAAACTCAAAATGTTATGTGAAGAATGTGGGATAAAAATGAAGGAAGAGCGTTGCATCTATCTTATTCTTTCTAAGATAGGTAGTGCATATTCTGTGTTTGTATCTACCTTTTATGCCATGAGAGAGGCTCTAGGGAAAGCTTATCAAAAACCCAGTCTTTATTCCTTTTGTGATGCTTTGATTAGAGAGGAAGATAAACTTATACAACTTGGAGTGATCAAAACTGTAGGTATCTCCAACAAAGCCTTAGTTTCCCAACAGAAAGATAAACCCAAGTATCCAAAGAAGCAAAATCCTCGCTACAACAACAAGAAATATAAGGGTCCCAAACCCGCTTAGACAACTTCAAATCCTAATGATGACAAATGAGGAAAACATAAAAATAAGAAGACTGACAGACATTGCAACTTTTGTGATAAAGATGGTCATGATGAGTCCAAATGTTTTAAGAAGATGACATCTTTAGAAGCAACAATGAAGAAGCACAATATCACTATTGATTCTACTTCTTCTTCTTCTTCCCATGGACATGCACTTTTCGCTTCTAGTTTCTCCTTCAATATAACTTCTAATTCTTATTCTGATGAGTGGCCTATTGATTCGGGAGCATATTATCATATGGCTAAGGATAAATACATATTTTCTAGTCTAAATGAATGTAACACCAAGAAAATATTTGTTGGTGATGATATATCTCTTAGTGTTGTAGGATCTGGAATAGTTCAAGTAGATAATGGCCATTTCAATGATGTATTATGTGTTCCAAGTCTTTCTTGTAGCCTTCTATCTGTATATCAAATCACTCATTCTGGTGAAGGTAAAACCGTAGAGTTTTCACTTCACCAAGTTGTAATCAAGGATCTAAAAGATCCTAATCATGTTCTTGCAACTGGAATTGCTAATGATATTACCAGGTTGTACAAGTTTGACAAATTTGGGTCATCATCTTTTTCATTAGTTTTTGTTGCTCATAGCGATGACTTGAGGAAACTTTGGCATGAGCGGTGTGGTCATCTAAACTATCGCTCATTGTAGCAAGTATATACTCAACAAATGGTGATTGGTCTTCCTCCTATTTCATGCAGAGATGGTGTTTGTGCCAGTTGTGTTCTTGACAAATATCATCATGACAATTTTGACCAATGTGCCTCTTGGCACACCTCGGGCCCTTTGCAACTTGTTCACAATGATTTGTGTGGTCCACTTTCTTCTCCTTCTTTTTCTGGGTGAAAGTATTTCTTAACTTTCATTGATGATTTTTCCAGACGTACTTGGGTTTACTTCTTAAAACTTAAGAGTGAAGTTTTTGACAAGTTTTTGGCCTACAAGGCCCTTGTAGAAAAACAATCTAGACATCAAATTCAAAAGTTAAGAACAAATAATGGGGACGAATATGTGAACAATAATTTTACAAGTTACTGCACTACATAGGGCATCCAAATGCAACACATTGTTCCATATACACCACAAAAAAATGGTGTTGTTGAGAGAAAGAACCACACATGAAAATAAATGGCTAATTGTATGATCCAATCTAAGGGATTAAGTCTAAAGTATTGGGCAGAAGCAATAAATGTGCAAATTACATAGTCAATCGCACTCCCACGAAGACTCTTAAAAATATAACACCGAAAGAGGCTTGGACTAAAATTAAACCATATGTAAGTCGCTTCCGTGTATTTGGCAGTATAGCATGGGCTCACATTCCTGAAGAGAAAATGAAAGCATTGGAACCTAAAAGTGAGAAGTGTATATTTTTTGGTTATTCTGAAGATGTCAAAGTTATAGACTTCTTCAACCACATTGTAATGAAATTATTATTAGAAGAGATGTTAGATTTGATGAAAATCTCTTGGCCTATGATCCTAATTCAATGATTATGCCTTCTTCGGCCTACGAGCCATATTCGACGTTTGTGCCTTCTTCTGTTCCTATTCTGGTTTCTTCTTCAAATGATGACAGTGAGGATGAAAATCCACCTCCGCTTTCTCACCTTCCTTTAGATGAGTCCTTTGAACCTGAACCAACACCAATTCCACCGCTTCCTAGATGGGTGCGTTCAACACGAGACACAACTGGTGGTCTTGTCAGTGATCCTTCAGATCATCATCAAACATGTTCACAGTTACAACGAGCCTCTTCTCTTTTGGCTCAAGTTTTAGGGACTCATGATCCAAAGACATTTGCAGAAGACTTAGGTCATCCATATTGGGATACAACAATGAATAAAGAATATCGTGCTTTAATGGAAAACGATACTTGGGATCTTGTACCTCTTCCAAAAGGGATAAAAATTGTCAGATGTAAATGGGTCTACAGAACTAAGTATGCATTAGATGGAAGTGTTGAAACACACATGAATCAGTTAGTTTCCAAAGGATTTTCCCAGGTTGAAGGAATTGACTATAATGAAACCTTTTTCCCTGTAGCCAAAATGAATTCCATCCACCTTGCTCTTGCCCTTGCTGTCTCACATAAATGGGAGGTCCATCAGATGGATGGTAAATCTTCCTTCTTGCATGGAGATTTGAAAGAAGAAATCTACATGGAACATTCTCCTAGCTATGTCCAGAATGACTCTAGCCTTGTTTGTCGCCTTAAAAAATCTCTTTATGGTCTTAAGCAAGCTCCCCGAGCTTGGTATGCCAAAATAAACAACTTTCTTATTGACACCAGATTCTCTAGATGTCATTCTGATCCTAATGTATATACCAAGAAAGTAGGAATCCATATCATAATCCTTGTCCTTTATGTTGATGACCTTATCCTTACTGGTAGTGACTCAAAACTTTTAAACCATGCGAAAACTAGCTTTAAGAATAAATTTGAAATGATAGACTTATGATTTTTTCACTATTTCCTTGGCCTCCAAGTTTTTCAAATCAATGAAGGAATTTTTCTTTGCCAGTCTAAGTATGCTTGTGACCTTCTTCGTCGCTTTCACAAGGATGATTGTAAACCAACCCCTTCTTCCTTCCAGTTTGGAGTCAAGCTTACTGCCACCTGTAATTCTCCTGAAGTTGATGCCACCCTATAGCATCAGTTAATTGGTAGCCTCTTATACTTGACTCATACCCGTCCTGATCTTTCCTTTGTTTTTAGTATTGTTGTTCGGTATATGAAAACACCCCATGAAATCCATTGGAAAGCAACTAAAAGGATAATTCGATATGTCCTTGGTACAGTTCAGTTCAGGATACATTACAGTTAAGAGAGGACTCCTTTATTGGTTGGTTTCACTGATTTAGATTGGGTCGGCGAGCTTGATGATCAGAAGTCTACTACAGGTTATGTTTTTAGCCTTAGTTTAGGACCTGTCACTTGGGCCTGTAAGAAACAACAAGGTATTGCACTTTCTTTAGCAGAAGCATAGTACTGAGCAATGGTAAATTCAATTCAGGAAGCTTTGTGGCTTCGACAGATCCTTTCAGAGTTTGGATTTGAGAAGCAACATCCGACTAGCCTTTGGTGCGACAATCAGAGTGCCATCAAGCTCTCCAAAGACCCAATTCAACATCAACACAACAAGCACATCGAGCTGAACATGCACTTCATCAGAAATATCATTCATGATCAGGTTATTGAAGTGCTCTTTTTCCCTACAGAAGATCAAGTTTCAGACATTTTCATAAAGTCTCTTACAGAAGCGAAGTTTTCCAAACTTCGATCTATGTTAGGAGTTCAAGAAGTTTTCATTAAGGGGGGATAGGCTCTAATGCTTCCTTCCTTATCCTATTGTGTCAACATTGTAAATCCTTCAATCCTATCCCAAGTTGTTCTTAACAGGGGATGTTAGGATATTTAGACACTTAGGAGTTAGTCAAGATTGACTTGGTCTAATGTGTTGTTAGGTAAAAGTGTGTTTCTTTAGTATGCATTAGTATGCATTTGTAGTTAGGAAATCTGATGGTCACGATATGTTCCTGACATAGAGTGATCTGATGGTTCATACTCTCCTTGATCTTAAAGACCATTGATCTATGGCTTAACACCTAATTGGTCCATGATATCTATTTAAATATCATGGAGGGTCATTTGCTGATGATCGATTGTGATAAACTCTCTTGTAAAATCTCTCTGTAATCTTTTTTTGCATTAATAAACTGCTCCAAGTGGCTCCATTGGCTGGGGCTGTGGATGTTTACCCATAGAGGTTTTACCACGTGAAAACATCGGTGTACTGATCCTTGATTTGGTTATGTGAGTGGTTAGTGAAGGTGTTCATCCTCTGTTGGAATACCTGTGTTGTCGAACATGGTTTCATAGATTGTTTGAAGACCCGCTCCTGTTGTAGATTGAGATCGTGAAGCCGAGTTTCCCCATCTCCATTTTCTGTCATTTCCATACATTTTAGGGCTTAGAGTACTGTTCCATTGCGTATGGAGAATTCATTTTAGTCAAGAACACCTTTCGTTTCACTCGAAAAGGTTTCCGTTTTCCCAAGATACGACCATTACAATTAGATCCGGAGGTAAAAAACTTGAATACACTTTTTTTAAATTTTTACAGAGTAGTATTTTTGTTTTATTTTGGTTTTGTATTATTTATTTCCGGGTTTCTACTCTTTTAGATCTGCGTATGCTCTTTTCCCTGCGTCCTGTGTGATCTTGGAAAATCAGAAACATATAGGAAAAGGTGCATCTTCCGGGTAAGCTAACCGAGATCTAACCCTTGTTGTCATCAAGAAGGGATTTTTTTTTTGTGTGAAAATGGTATTTTTTTAGCACTCTCTCCAAGACTGTCTTCAACAACAACAACAACAACCTCTTCCTAAAAATACAATATGTTTTGCTAGACCATTTGGTTAAAAATGATCTTATTAAGTAAGAGATCTTCAGTTCAAGTCTTCAGTGTTTGTGCCGGTTGTGTTCTCGACAAACATCATCAAGACAATTTTGACAAACGTGCCTCTTGGAATGCCTTGGGCCCTTTGCATCTTGTTCACAATGATTTGTGTGGCCCACTTTCTTCCCCTTCTTTTTCTGGGTTCAAGTATTTCTTAACTTTCATTGAAGATTTTTCTAGACGTACTTGGGTTTACTTCTTAAAACTTAAGAGTGAAGTATTTGACAATTTTTTGTCCTATAAGGCCCTTGTAGAAAAGCAATCTGGACATCAAATTCAAAAGTTAAGAACATATAATGGAGGCGAATATGTGAACAATAATTTTACAAGTTACTACACTACACATGGCATCCAAATGCAACATACTGTTCCATATACACCACAACAAAATGGTGTTGTTGAGAGAAAGAACCACACATGAAAAGAAATGGCTAATTGTATGATCCAATCTAAGGGATTAAGTCTAAAGTATTGGGTAGAAGCAATAAATGTGCAAATTACATAGTCAATCTCACTCCCACGAAAACTCTTAAAAATATAACACCGGAAGAGGCTTGGACTAAAATTAAACCATATGTAAGTCACTTCCGTGTATTTGGCAGTATAGCATGGGCTCACATTCCTGAAGAGAAAATGAAAGCATTGCAACCTAAAAGTGAGAAGTGTATATTTGTTGGTTATTCTGAAGATGTCAAAGGTTATAGACTTTTTCAACCACATTGTAATGAAATTATTATTAGAAGAGATGTTAAATTTGATGAAAATCTCTTGGGCTATGAGCCTAATTCAACGATTATGCCTTCTTCGGCCTGCGAGCCATCTTCGATATTTGTGCCTTCTTCTATTCCTATTCTGGTTTCTTCTTCAAATGATGACAGTGAGGATGAAAATCCACCTCCGCTTTCTCACCTTCCTCCAGATGAGTCCTTTGAACCTGAACCAACACTAGTTCCACCACTTCCTAGATGGGTGCGTTCAACACGAGACGCAACTGGTGGTCTTGTCGGTGATCCTTTAGATCATCATCGAACACGTTCACAGTTCCAACGAGCCTCTTCTCTTTTGGCTCAAGTTTCAGGGACTCGTGATCCAAAGACATTTGCAGAAGCCTTAGGTCATCCATATTGGGATACAACAATGAATAAAGAGTATCGTGCTTTAATGGAAAACGATACTTGGGATCTTGTACCTCTTCCAAAAGGGAGAAAACTTGTTAGATGTAAATGGGTCTACATAACTAAGTATGAATTAGATGGAAGTGTTGAAACACACATGACTCAGTTAGTTGCCAAAGGATTTTCCCAGGTTGAAGGAATTGACTATAATGAAACCTTTGTCCCTGTAGCCAAAATGAATTCCATCCACCTTGTTTTTGCCCTTGCTGTCTCACATACATGGGAGGTCCATCAGATGGATGTTAAATCTTCCTTCTTGCATGGAGATTTGAAAGAAGAAATCTACATGGAACATTCTCCTGGCTATGTCCATAATGACTCTAGCCTTGTTTGTCGCCTTAAAAAATCTCTTTATGGTATGCCAAAATGGATAACTTTCTTATTGACACCAGATTCTCTTGATGTCATTCTGATCCTAATGTATATACCAAGAAAGTAGGAAGCCATCTCATAATCCTTGTACTTTATGTTGATGACCTTATCCTTACTGGTAGTGACTTAAAACTTTTAAACCATGTGAAAACTAGCTTTAAGAAGAAATTTGAAATGACAAATTTATGATTTTTTCACTATTTCCTTGGCCTCCAAGTTTTGCAAATCAATGAAGGAATTTTTCTTTCCCAGTCTAAGTATGCTTGTGACCTTCTTCATCGCTTTCACAAGGATGATTGTTAACCAACCCATTCTTCCTTCCAGTTTGGAGTCAAGCTTACTACCACCTGTACTTCTTCTGAAGTTGATGCCACCCTGTAGCATCGGTTAGTTGGTAGCCTCTTATACTTGACTCACACCCGTCCTAATCTTTCCTTTGTTTTTAGTCTTGTTGTCCGATATATGAAAACACCCCATGAAATCCATTGGAAAGCAACTAAAAGGATAATTCAATATGCCCTTGGTACAGTTCAGTTTGGGATACATTACAGTTAAGAGGGGACTCCTTTATTGGTTGGTTTCACTGATTCAGATTGGGTCGACGAGCTTGATGATCAGAAGTCTACTGCAGGTTATGTTTTCAGCCTTAGTTTAGGAATTTTCACTTGGGCCTATAAGAAACAATAGGGTATTGCACTTTCTTTAGAAGAAGCAGAGTACTGAGCAATGGTAAATGCAATTCAAGAAGATTTGTGGCTTCGATAGATCCTTTCAGAGTTTGGATTTGAGAAACAACATCCGACTAGTCTTTGGTGCGACAATCATAGTGCCATCAAGCTCACCAAATACCTAATTCAACATCCGCGCAACAAGCACATTGAGCTGACCATGCACTTCATCAGAAAGATCATTCATGATTAGGTTATTAAAGTGCTCTTTTTTCGCACAAAAGATCAAGTTTCAGACATTTTCACAAAGTCTCTTACAGAAGCGAAGTTTTCCAAACTTTGATCTATGTTAGGAGTTCAAGAAGTTTTCATTAAGGGGGGATAGGCTCTAATGCCTCCTTCCTTTTCCTATTGTGTCAACATTGTAAATCCTTCAACCCTATACCAAGTTGTTCTTAACAGGGGATGTTAGGATATTTAGACACTTAGGAGTTAGTTAAGATCAATTTGGTCTAATGTGTTGTTAGGTAAAAGTGTGTTTCTTTAGTATGCATTAGTATGCATTTGTAGTTAGGAAATCCGACGGTCACGATATGTTCCCGACATAGAGTGATTTGATGGTTCATAATCTCCTTGATCTTAACGACCATTGATCTATGGATTAACACCTAATTGGTCCATGATATCTATTTAAAGATCATGGAGGGTCATTTGTTGATGATAGATTGTGAGAAACTCTCGTAAAATCTCTTTGTAATCTTTTTTTTCATTAATAAACTTCTCCAAGTGGCTCCATTGGCTAGGGCTGTGGATGTTTCCCCGTAGGGGTTTTACCACGTGAAAACATCGATGTGATGATCCTTGATTTGGTTATGTGAGTGGTTACTGAAGGTGTTCATCCTCTGTTGGAATACTTGTGTTGTCGAACATGGTATCAAAGCCTTTTTGAAGACCCGCTCCTGTTGTAGATTGAGATCGTGAAGCCGAGTTTCCCCATATCCATTTTCTATAATTTCCATACATTTTAGGGATTAGAGTACTGTTCCATTGCGTATGGAGCACTCGTTTTAGTCAAGAACACTTTTCGTTTCACTCGAAAAGGTTTCCGTTTGCCCAAGATACAACCATTACAATCAGATCCAGAGGTATAAAACTTGAATACCCTTTTTTTAAATTTTTGCAGAGTAGTATTTTTGTTTTATTTTGGTTTTGTATTATTTATTTCCGGGTTTCTACTCTTTTAGATCTACGTATTCTCTTTTCCCCGCGTCTTGTGTGATCTTGGAAAATCAGAAACATATAGGAAAAGGTGCATCTTCCGGGTAAGCTAACCGAGATCTAACCCTTGTTGTCATCGAGAAGGGATTTTATTTTTTGTGTGAAAATGGTATTTTTTAGCACTCTCTCCAAGACTGTCTTCAACAACAACAACAACCTCTTCCTAAAAATACAATATTTTTTGCTAGACCATTTGGTTAAAAATTATCTTATTAAGTAAGAGATCTTCAGTTCAAGTCTTCAGTGATTGTGCTGGTTGTGTTCTCGATAAACATCATCGAGACAGTTTTGAAAAACGTGCCTCTTGGAATGCCTTGGGCCCTTTGCATCTTGTTCACAGTGATTTGTGTGGCCCACTTTCTTCCCCTTCTTTTTCTAGGTGCAAGTATTTCTTAACTTTCATTGATGATTTTTCTAGACGTACTTGGGTTTACTTCTTAAAACTTAAGAGTGAATTATTTGACAATTTTTTGGCCTATAAGGCCCTTGTAGAAAAATAATCTGGACATCAAATTCAAAAGTTAAGAACATATAATGGAGGCGAATATGTGAACAATAATTTTACAAGTTACTGCACTACACATGGCATCCAAATGCAACATACTGTTCCATATACACCACAACAAAATGGTGTTGCTGAGAGAAAGAACTGCACATTAAAAGAAATGGCTAATTTTATGATCCAATCTAAGGGATTAAGTATAAAGTATTGGGCATAAGCAATATAATGTGAAATTTACATAGTCAATCACACTCCCACAAAGGATCTTAAAAATATAACACCGGAAGAAGCTTGGACTAAAATTAAACTAGATGTAAGTCACTTTTGTGTATTTGGCAATATAGCATGGGCTCACATTCCTGGTGAGAAAATGAAAGCATTGCAACCTAAAAGTGAGAAGTGTATATTTGTTGGTTATTCTGAAGATGTCAAAGGTTATAGACTTCTTCAACCACATTGTAATGAAATTATTATTAGAAGAGATGTTAAATTTGATGAAAATCTCTTGGCCTACA
>SNQJ01S0053362.1:21904-42251 GCA_010110895.2 Picea sitchensis
TCATGGCCACAAGATTCTATCACCGTGGTGAGTGCCACGACTGGCGGTTTGCTAAGGCAATCAATGACGTGATTGGTGCTTCCTATTTTATACTTGATGTTGAGGTGGAATTTCTGCAAGTATGTGGACCACTTTTGATGGCGATCATTCTACAATTTTCCTTGTGTCTGCATGAACTGCAATGGCTTATGATCAGTGTGGATGACTGTCTCCTTCCCAAGAATGTAATGTCTCCATTGGCGGTAGGCTTGCACAATGGAGTACATTTCTTTGTTGTAAGTAGGGTACTTACGAACAACGTTTGATAGTGTCTCACTATGATAGGCAACGGGGTGGTCGTACTGCTGAGTGAGAACAATGCCCACCGCATAGTCTGAAGCATATGTATTGATCTTAAAGGGTTGTTGCAGGTATGGTAGTGAAAGTACCAGGGTTGATTGCAAGCATTTCTTCAAATCTTAGAATGCTTGTTGTTGGGACCAGCCCCACACAAATTTCACCTTACCACCACCCCTGGTTATTTTTCTGAGGGCCCATGCAATATGGGAGAATCCCAACACGAACTCGCGGTAGAAATTGGCAAGGCACAAGAAGATCTGAAGCTAAGTGAGTGTGGTTGGGGATAGCTAATCATGGATGACTTGGATCTTGGCTGGATCCACATGTATGCCATGTTGATCAATTATGTAGCCTAGGTAATGGACCTTGTCCATGCCAAAGTTTCATTTTTCCAAGTTGGCATATAGCTTGTGTTGCCGCAGGGTGTGCAGAACCTACTGAATATGATGCAAGTGTTCGACCCAAGTCTTGTTGTAAATGAGAATGTCATCCAGACACACCACTACAAAAGTATTGGTGAATGGTTGAAGGATATCATCCATCATCCTCATGAAAGTGGCTGGAGCATTTGTCAAACCAAAGGGCATGACCAACCATTCAAAAAGGCCTTCCTTTGACTTGAAGGCGGTTTTCTATACATCTGTATGTTCTATGGGGACCTGGTGGTATCCAGACTTCAGATCAATCTTACTGAAGTATTTGGCCCATGTGAGTTGATAAAGGAGGTCGTCAATTCGGGGAATAGGGTACCAGTTTATGATTGTGATTTTATTCAGAGCCCGATAATCAATGTAGAGTCGTTAGGTTCCATATTTCTTCTGTACCAACATGATTGGGCTCCCACAAGGTGATGAGATGGGACGAATGTGCCCCTTGTGGAGAAGTTATTAGATCTTTCACTTGATCTCCTAATTCTCTAACAGAGAGCGACGATAGACTGCCCCATTGGGCAGTGGTGCACCGGGGGTCAGATCATGGGGTGCTTGACTTGGAAGTGCAGAGGTACCTCAGTAGGTGAGGAGAATATATATGAGTATTCTTCCATGACCTTATCTACTTTCTTGTGCTATGTGGAGAGGTCGGTCGCAGAGACCCTGGATGTGGCTGTGATATTTCACTTATTCTGAGAGTGAATCATGAAGAAGACAAGCTTCCCTATCTGAGAGATGACCTTCCTGCATTCCTTAGTATAGGTCAAGGAAATAGAACTAGGTGGGACTGCCTCAGGTATCATGTAGAATTTCATGTTAAAATTAATAATAACACTACGAGGCCTAGAATCATATACAACATGATGTTTCCATAAATAAGGTTGGTCGAAAAGAACATCACAAAATTCGAGAGGAGCAACATCACACAATACCTCGTCTTTTAAGGGCTTGATGTCGTACGATAGTCAACATTGTTGGCTGATGCAGAGATTGCTTCCTTAGCGGAGCCATCCAATGGTGTAGGGTTGTGGGTGTGATGTTGTCGACAGGGCTAGCCACTTGACGACCTCTGCTAAGATGAGGTTCTTCTGGCTACCGATATCAACGATGAAGTGCAACAGGGTGTGTTTTACCCACATCTGTGAATGAAAGAGACATTCTCCTTCTTCTGGCTCGTTTGGTTCACCAGGCTGGAGCTTGGTGGTAGCAATGGTGGCACTAGGTTCCACGTCAATGATCCTTCTTCCCCTTTCTAGTTCTGGCTCAGAGTTTGAACCTGCATCTGATTTAGTGGCTTTCACTTTGGCCACTAGCAATTGCTTTGAGAGACAATCAACAATGTTATGCCAAGGGATCTCATGGAAGTTGCACCACTTCCCAGTATCTTTCTTTGTCTTTCCAGTGTCCTTATTTGATTGTGGCTTGGACTGGTTTTCCTGATACTGTCCATATTTTCTTTGTCCTTTGTTCTGTGGGTTGGGGCTGCCCTTTCCTGGCTTTTTTTGTGCGGGGTTCCCAGGCCCAAATTGTCGCGTCTTTTGTTTGAGCTTCTACTCGATTTTGACAACATATTGGTAGGCCATGCCCAAGGATGAGATGTCCATAAATTCCATTTTGGTATGGATGTATAGATGCATAGCGCCGCGATACTTGAGCACCAGATGTCGCTCTGAATATTTGATACCCTGCTTGGTGTGCAAGGTATGAAATATATTTGTGAAATCTGGCACTGCTTGGTCTCTTTCTTTCCACAGTGTGGTCCATTTGGTATACAAGTCATCATAACTTCCGACATGGTAGTATTGTTCCTTAATAGAATCCCTGAAGGATTCCTAGGTGGCCATGACTGTAAATAATGAGGGTTCCTCTATTTCATTTTTCTTACAGAAATTTTCCCACCAATCTTTGACATGGGGAACGACTTTGAGGAGATCAAAAGTAATATTTTCTCTATTCGAAAAGTTATGGACATAAAAATACCGTTTTAGTAGATTCAACCACTTGTCTACAACATGATGCAGGAGAATCTCAAGCGAGCCAGCGCGGAGACAATCGGACAACTGGAAAAGCACCCAACACAAATTTTGAAATATCTTGAATCATTAATGAAACATCAAGTGGAGGCACACTTGTATAATGTAAACGGACCTTGCGGGATTTGCTCTCGTCCTTAGTAGGTAAAAGAAATTTATAGTAGTTAATGCAAGTAGATAGAATTGAATGTTAGATTAGATAGTTTTTGAGTGCAAGAGGTAGGCGCTTGACCTACGGATTCGCGAAAGTGTGAAATCTGATCTCCTAAGTGCAAAGAGGGGATCCCGCGAGAAGTTGTTGTGGGTGCAGATTTTTCGAAAGGAAAATAGAAGAGTGTTTTAGAGTTCTTCGGGCCAGTGGTAGAGGAAAGATCCTGTGTTTATGTGGACCTTCCGACCTGCGGGTTGTGGAGGGAGTGTGCATCACCATTATTTTGTATTAGAGCATAGAAAGGTTCTTTTCTTTCTGTAGCAGAGGAAAAGAGAATTTCACCATGCTGCCAAGGAGAAGGGACAGGAAAACATCCGATCCACCAGAGGAGAGGGAAATGTCGAGAAGAAGAGGTAGGCATATGGCTGATCCAACCATGGAGAAAGAAATGCGTGATCTACGAGCTAGAATCGAAGACATGGAGACAACCCAAAGACGCACAATCAGTGCTGGGGATCTTAGTGATTCCGAAAGTGAAATTGAGGCTGAACAAGAAGAAGAAGTTGCAGCTGAGGATGCAGCAAATGAACGTTTGATCAGGGCTATTGCAAGAATGGGTGCAAGAGAGAAGATGGACATTCCAGTTTATGAGGGAAACTTGGATGCAGAGGAGCTTCTAGACTGGATTAGAGCCCTAGACACATACTTTGACTATGAAGATGTCGAAGAGGACAAGAAGGTCAAGCATGTTGTCACAAGATTGAAGGGACATGCAACATTGTGGTGGGATGAACTACAAGTTGACAGACGCTGCAAGGGAAAGTAGAAGATCAAAAGCTGGGATAGAATGATCGTGAATATGAATGCAAAATTCATCCCCAGAGATTACCAGATTACTCTGTTCAGGAGAATGCAAAACCTGAGACAAAAGATGATGACAGTGAAAAAATACACTGAAGAATTCTACAAGCTGAACATCAGGGCATGTCATCAGGAGAGTGATGATGAAAAAGCTTCCAGATACATGAATGGCCTGAGATACGACGTCTAGGACGAGATGAGCATGGTAACCATCCGAACGGTGGAAGATGCTTATCATATGGCTCTAAAAGCGGAAGAGAAGATGAGCCAAAAACAGGGTCAAAGAGGTCGAGGTAGAAGTCAGCCCAGAGGCAAATCAGTTGCCCAGGATAAAAATCAGAAGCCCAAGGAGGACTGGAAAAAACCTCAGACTCGAACTGAAAGAGGTGGAACCTCACAATGAGGGAAGCATAGTGAGCAGAGGGGAGATTATGCTGACAAAAATACTTTTCCTCATACCAGAGGTAGAGGAAGAGGAAGAGGTGGAGTAATAAACTGCTTCACATGTGAAAAGAATGGGCACCAGTCTTACGAGTGTCCAGATAAAAAGAAAGAGAGTGGAGAAACTCACATCACCGAAGAACATAGGCGAGATGTTGAGGTGGAAGATGCTAAAGGTCGAAGATCACTGATGATGCAAAAAGTTCTTTTGACACCAGAGAAGGAGGTGGAGAGTTCATCCCAAAGGACCAAACTTTTCTGGACTGCTTGCAAGACCAAGGACAGGGTATGCAAGGTCATTGTGGACAGTGGTAGCACAGATAATCTCGTTTCTACAGAGATGGTAGAAAAGTTGGAGCTGGAGATGATTGATCATCCAAGCCCATACAGAGTTTTGTGGCTACAAAAAGGACATCAGGTAACTGTCACTAAACAATGCTTAGTTGAATTTAAGATAGGAGGATATAATGATAAGATACTGTGTGATGTCATTCCTATGGATGTTTGTCATCTATTGCTGGGTAGACCGTGGAAATATGACAGGAATGTCATTCATGATGGGAGAATGAACACATACACCCTAGAGAAGAATGGGAGGACTCACATGTTTCTTCCAATCAATGATAAGGAGGTGAAATCAAAAGTAAGCAACCTCATGAGTGGGAAGGAAATTCTTATAGAGGTTAAGACGAAGGAAGAACCGCAGTTCATTGTGGGAAGGAAACTGAAGATTGTTTTGACCAACACAAGGGTGGATGATTTACCAGAAGAAGTTCAGGAACTGCTGGAAGAGTTCGCTGACATAGTAGTGGACGAACTACCTCATTCGTTGCCACCGATCAGAAGTGTGAGTCATCACATTGATCTCATACCAGGAGCCAGTTTTCCAAACAAAGCCGCGTATAGATTGACACCGCAAGAGAATGAAGAGGTTAAGAGGAAAGTCCAGGATTTGTTGGACAAAGGTTTGGTCAGAGAAATCTTGAGTCCGTATGCTGTTCCAACAATACTCAGTCCGAAGAAAGACGGAGGCTGGAGAATGTGTACTGACTCGAGGGTGATCAACAAGATAACCATCAGGTACAGATTTCCATTGCCAAGGATGGATGATCTGATGGATTTCTTGAGTGGAGAAAAGTATTTTTCAAAGATTGATTTGAAAAGCAGTTATCATCAAATCCGCATGAGAGAAGGTGATGAGTGGAAGACAACATTCAAAATAAATGAAGGGTTGTATGAATGGCTTGTTATGTTGTTTGTCTTAACAAATGCGTCGAGTACCTTCATGAGGTTGATGAACGAAGTCCTGAGGGAGTTCATCGGAAAGTTTGTTATCGTATATCTGGATGACATACTGGTTTTCAATAAAACAGTGGCAAAGCATCTGAAGCATTTAGCTACAGTGATGCAGAGGTTACAACAGGAGAAGCTGTTGATAAACATGAAGAAATCCTCATTCATGAAGACAGAGCTCATTTACTTGGGGTTTGTTATTTCTGCAGATGAGTTGAGGATGGATCCAGATAAGGTGGAGGTAATCAAGAATTGGCCATCACCGAAGAATATATTTGAGGTGAGAAGTTTTCAATGATTGGCTAGTTTCTACCGAAAGTTCATTTGGAATTTCAGTGGAATTGGTGCACCGATAATGGATACAGTGAAGAAAAGACACAAGTCTTTTCACTGGACAAAAGAGGGTGAGGAAATTTTTAATCTGTTGAAGAGGAAGATCACAGAACAACCAGTTTTGGTGTTGCTAGATTTCCAAAAGACATTCCAAGTGAAATGCAATGCAAGTGGGTTTGAAATTGGGGCAGTCTTGAGTCAGGAAGATAGGCTGATAACATACTTCAGTGAGAAGATGAATGAAGCAAAAGTGAAATACTCCACTTATGATAAGGAGTTTTATGCTATTATACAGGCATTGAAGAAATGGAGACATTACTTGATCCCGAAGGAGTTTGTCTTATACAATGACAATCGTGCACTGCAGTTTGTGACTCAACAAGAAAGGTTGAATCAGAGACATGTTAAATGGGTCGAGTACATGCGGAATTTTACTTTTGTGATTAAACATATTTCTGGTACTACTAACAAAGTGGATGATGCTTTGAGCAGGAAGTGTTTGCTATTGCAGGAGTTCAAAGTCAAAACATTGGGTTTTGATGATCTTAGAAACATGTACACAGATGATCAGGATTTCAAGGAAGCGTATGAAGCAACTGAGAATCCAATTCTCGGAGATAGAAGCCAATGGGTAGAGTACATGATCCAGGAAGGATTACTGTTTAAAGGTAATCAGCTGTGTATTCCAAATTGCTCCATGAGGGAGAACTTGCTAAAGGAGAAACACAATGGAGAATTGGTAGGGCACTTTGGTCACGACAAGACATTTGCAAAGTTGAATGAGACATATTTTTGGCCGGGAATGTGAACAGATGTCAAGAGATTCATGGACAGATGTAGAATTTGCTAGCATTCGAAGGGAAGGAAGCAGAATGCAGGGTTTTATCAAACATTACCCATACCTGAGAGGCCGTGGGATGCAATCAGCATGGATTTCATATTGGGGTTGCCAAGAACACAAAGAGGTTTTGACTTGATATTTGTGGTGGTGAATAGATTTTCCAAGATGGCACACTTCATTCCATGTCAGAAGACCAGTGACACAACTCACATTGCGAACCTGTTTTTCAAAGAAGTCATTCGACTTCATGGATTACCAAGAAGTATAGTTTCAGATCGAGACACCAAATTCATAGGGAACTTTTGGAGGACCTTATGGAAGAAGCTAGGAACTAACTTGTCGTTTAGTTCGGCTTATCATCCTCAGATGGATGGACAGACATAAGTGGTAAACAAAAGTTTGGGAGACTTGCTGAGAAGCCTGGTGACAGAACACCACAGCCAGTGGGACAACATATTACCACAGGCGGAATTTTCTTATAACGACTCGGTTAACAGAAGCACAGGGCTGAGTCCATTTCAGATTGTCTATGGCATGCAGTCGAGGGGAATTTTTGAGCTGAGAGAATCAGAACATAATGCAAATAGGAGCGCTAGTGCAGAATAATTCGCAGAGGCGATGAAGGAACTTCACAGCCAAGTGAAGGAGCGATTGCAGAGTTCAAGCCAAGAATATAAGCGCAGAGCAGATCAACAAAGGAGACAACTTCAGTTCGAGGTTGGTGACTTGATTCTAGCACATTTGAGAAAAGAATGGTTCCCGAGAGGAACATATAATAAGCTGAAGATGAAGAAAATCGGACCGTGTAAGGTCTTGAATAAATTTGGGGCGAATGCTTACGAGATTGAATTACCCGATGGGATCGAAATTTCTCCGATATTCAATATCTCAAATTTGTACCCATATAAGGCTGAGGAAGTAGGGATAGGGAATGAGCAACCAATGATCCAATGGACAAAGCAGATGCCAGTTGAAAATAAGCCGCAGATGGAGTGCATACTGGACAAAAGGGTGAGCAAGAAGACCATGCGAAAGCAATATTTTGAATATTTGGTCAAATGGAAGGGCCATCCAGTTGAAGATGCCAGCTAGGAGAACAAAGTGAAGATCCAAAAGCATGGACACACCGTGCATGAGCTCATGGATAGGAGCCCATGGAAATTTTCAAGCGAGGGAGTATGATGTAGGAGCATCTCAAGCGAGCCAACGCGGAGACAATCAGACAGCTGGAAAAGCGCCCAGCATAAATTTTGAAATATCTTGAACCATTAATGAAACATCAAGTGGAGGCGCACTTGTATAATGTAAATGGACCTTGAGAAATTTTCTCTCGTCCTTAGTAGGTAGAAGGCATTTATAGTAGTTAATGCAAGTAGATAGAAATGAATGTTAGATTAAAAAGTTTTTGAGCGCAAGAGGGAAGCGAGATATAGACACCCTCCTTGTGTATTGTAACATTATTATGAGAGCATGAAGATTATTGAGGGGAGCATAGAAGAGAAGCAGAGAGCTGTGTAGAAGACTCCATGTACAGAAGTTCTGAATTAATACAAGAAAGCTATGATTTAGACTCATGGTCTCCATATATTCTCTGTGTATGCATCTTTGAATGTTATGCTCATGAATGTTTTGCTCTTTCTGTCATGCAATTGCTTTTATACTATGTATGAATTATTTCTTGTTTAATGTTTGAAATCTGATAGGAAAGAGGAGAGGAATGAGTTTCAATTGTTTCTCTATTTGAGAAAGAGTTCCTGCAAGGAGTGCAGTTGAATTGTCTGCAAGGAGTGCGTTGACAAGGCGTTTAGGGGTTTGTCTCTGAAAGCTCAGGAGAGAAAGATTTTTTTCTCATTCACCCAGAAGTGTAGTCGGGCACAGGAGCCATGCAAGGAGTGCGCAGGCTGAGTGAAGTCTCAAGGTTGTGGACCTGAGTGAAATATTGAGGGACTGCTGCTGCAGGTGTGTGCAGAGTCGAAGGATTTCAACAATTGGAAGTGCTTGAAAGTCGGCCGCAAGGAGTGCATGCAAGGGTTTTTCTGGAAGACGCAGAGTCGTGGGAAAGTTCAGAAGGATTTGAACCTTCGAAGGAGTCGAAAGAAGGCATAGTGAAGTTGGACCACAGGAGGATGAGTTCTCGAGGAAGGGACGGACAGTCAGAGTTCTCTGAAGAGAATTCACGAAGTCCCGTGAGTTGTCAGATCTCATGGAGGAGCAGGGGAGATACAATGAGTATTCCCGAAAGGTTCTAAGCTTAAGAGGGGTAGGACCGTAGATCCAAGCCACAAGGGCCGTTGGATTTACACGTGGATTTCTATATCAGGTTTTCATAGATTGAAGTTTTGAAAATCTTGCAGCGGGAATCACGATATCACGAACCCCGAAGTCCCAAAGGTTAAAGGGATTCTGTGGGCCACAGAGGCGTCAGCGAAGAGAAGACATGTGGCGCACTATTGACACAGAGTCAAACTCCGTTGACCATTTCAGAGTTTCGTGGAGTGAAGTTCTGAATACATTGCATTAGGATTCACGATATTGCGAAGTCCGAAGTCCAGATAGGAGTGAAGGGCCGTTTAAGGGTCAAATCTTGCAAGCACATCGGAGGTCCAGAAAATTGGGTTTAGGGAATTGCGGGAACAAGTCGCTAGACACCGCGACTGCTGAAATCGCGATAAGGAAAAGTCCGAAAGAGAAGGAGGAGGTCAGTGGAATTTCTTCGGGTTTCAGAGATTGGAGAGGCAGGAAATTGACCTACGGATTCACGAAAGTGCGAAATCCGATCTCCTAAGTGCAAAGAGGGGATCCCGCGAGAAGTTGTTGCGGGTGCAGATTTTCCAAAAGGAAAATAGAAGAGTGTTTTAGAGTTCTTCGGGCCAGTGGTAGAGGAAAGATCCTGTGTTGATGTGGACCTTCCGACCTACGGGTTGTGGAGGGAGCGTGCATCACCACAACATTTGCGTCTATCTGACCTTCAATTATAGGAATATCGAAATGGATTTGTACCTTGAAGGGGGCGACACCTCCACTCGAAGAAGATGCGTCGCCTGTTGGTATCTGTCGAAGGATTTGCATGAAACTATCAATCATCTCATTCCTTTGTTGCGTGAGGGATTCCTCAATCAACAGTTTGAAAGGATCTCCTGTGTAGTTATCTTTCTTTTTTCCTGCCATGAGAGGTCACTTGGGCGTGCGAGATATTTTTTCCTCAAGAGAAACAAGCTCGAGACCTAACTCTTTGTACTCCGACCTCTTTGGTGACATGCATTAAGACGACAAGGAGCATACCGCTCTGATTCCATTGATCTAGATTTTATGAGCATAATGAAATGAATACAGATTATTAACAGGTGCTTAACACAAAATAACAGAGATACAATAAAATTGGTTTTCTATTCAATAATGAAATAAGCTAAAATTGTAAAATGCAGCAGAAACAAGCTTGCTGGAATGGTGGCGACTTATCTCTGAGAAGAGATGTGACGACTGCGCTCATTCACAAGAAGATGATTACAATGAGGCTCTGAAGAATTTTTTACAATAAACATTAATGACCAAAACCCTAGACATTCAAAAACCTAACCCTAGGAGATGAAGCGCCAAAAGTCATGTGGGCCCCGTTTGGGTAAGTTAGTACATCAACTTCCCGGGGTCATAACTTTTGCATACGATCTCCGTTTTAGGCGTATGATAGCCCGTTAGAAAGGTATCATCGAGGATATTCATTTTGGGGGATAAATTATTCCTATGGATATCATTGAGAATCTTGATCCCAAAATACCTTCATTTAGGTCCTCAAAATGGCCCTGGAAGTTAAAACTGCTAAAAATAGTAAATTGCCAAAATTGCCAGAAAACTGTTTTGAGGCAGTTGGAAAAGTTGGGTGGCCACCGATATCCACCTCTATCACAAAGTATCTTATAGAAGAGAAGTTTTCCAAACTTTGATCTATGTTAGGAGTTCAGGAAGTTGTCATTAAGGGGGGATAAGCTCTAATGCCTCCTTCCTTCTCCTATTGTGTCAACATTGTAAATGCTTCAATCCTATCCCACGTTTTTCTTAAGGGGGGATGTTAGGATATTTAGAAACTTAGGAGTTAGTTAAGATATACTTGGTCTAATGTGTTGTTAGGTAAAAGTGTGTCTCTTTAGTATGCATTAGTATGCATTTGTAGTTAGGAAATCCGACGGTGACGATATGTTCCCGAAATAGAGTGATATGACGGTTCATATTCTACTCGATCTTAATGACCATTGATTCATGGCTTAACACTCGATTGGTCCATGATCTCTATTTAAAGAGAATGGAGGGTCATTTGCCGATGATTGATTGTGAGAAACTCTCTTGTAAAATCTCTCTGTAATCGTTTTTTGCACTAATAAACTGCTCCAAGTAGCTGTGTTGGTTGGGGTCGTGGATGTTTCCCCATAGGGGTTTTACCACATGAAAACATCAGTGTGTTGGTATTTTATTTGGTTAGGTGAGTGGTTACTGAATGTGTTTGTCCTCTATTGGAATACCTATGTTGTTGAACAAATTGTTCCTACAAAATAAGTTTTACAACCTGAGTATGAAAGATGGAGACTCGATGATAGAGAATTTGAAAGCCTTCAATATTGTGGTAATTCAGTTATTATATGTTTATATTAAGATTTCTAATGAAGATAAGTGTATCTATTTATTTTTCTCTTTACCAAACTCGTGGGATAGTCTAGTTGTGGCCATAGGTAGTAATTCAACTACTTTAAGTTTTGATGATGTAGTCTCATCCTTGTTGTTAGAGGATATGAGGTGGAAAAACATGGAAATCTAGAGCACAAATGCCTTATTTGCAAGAGGATTCTCCCAGGAAAGAAATAGATCTAAGCGCTCAAGTGGGAGATCTAAATATAGGGGAATATCTAAATCTCTTAGAAAATTTGTACATGTATGTTGGAGATGTGGAAAATAAGGGAATTACAAGAAACAATGTAGATCCAAAAGGGTTTTAGAGGGGAGGGATCTGATGATGCTCCTTATACAGAAGACAAAACCTCCTTAGACAAAGGAGGGGATGTGTGCTTGGCTTCTTCAAGAACACATACAGATCACGAGGCATGGTTGGTTGACTCAGATGCATTATTTCATATGACTCCCCACTGGGAGTGTGTTGAAACACACACTGACACTAAGAGAGGGGGGGGTGAATCAATGTCTGGAACTTTTGAGTGCTTTTCACACTTTCATTGATTAACTGAATTAACTGAATTAACTGAATAATATATATGCAGTTCAATTAATTATTCATAAACATGTATAACACAAACTGTATGAAGTAGATAAAATATCATTTTTTATTTATTTAACTTGAATGAATACATATAAAATCAATCATTTAATATATTCAACTTTAACTAAATATGAGAGATCCAACTCTCTAATACAAGACCCAGCTTGTAGTTCTGAGATCCAATCGAGAAAAGAGGAATACAACCCTCATAACAAGACCCAACTTTATGATCTCATATCCAACTGAGATGTGAGGACTCCAATCCTCATGACAAGACTCAGCTTGTAAACATGCACCAACCTGATAGAATGAACTTTCATTCAATCCATTATATATATATATTCACCATGACACACTTCTTCCCTTTGTATTTCTTTGCTTATATAGTCCTCCAAGGGGTGCCACTTTGGAACAATGTGTCCTTTTGGAATGAAACATTGCACCCCTTCATTAATTAATAAAAATGGTTAATTGATTTTCATATACAAAATTAGAGATAGATTTCGTACGAAAATTAAGGAGTGCTGGAAACAAACTTTACAATTCTACGACATGGGTTTTGTGTAGAACATGCACAATTAGCCGACCGTTGAGAAGTTTCCCCATAACATGTGTGAGGTGGCTGGTACAGGTGGTTCTTTGAAAGAAACTTGCCCAAATTTTCCTTTCATCATCGGATGCCATATTGACTTCAGTACATTTTACCTTTTCATGAATGTCTAAATCGACCTCCACATATCTCATTTGTTGGTGACTATTTAAAATCAACTTGTAAACATTTTACTTGATGGTGGATATTAAAATCAGTTCCCTCTTAGATGCTAGTCACTAAAGATTCGACTTGGTCTCACCCTTTTTTGTATTTCCTTCCTTATTCGAATGGCAAACATCTTTTGGTTGACTCAACTAGAAGAAATTCGACTTGAGTAATTCAATTCCGGTCGACCCAACTTGCTTCATCCTTGAACCAACTTGATTTAAGTTTAATTTGACTTCAACCTTTGGGGAAATTTAGTTTACTTCTTTCTTGGACCGACTCGACTTAGAAGAAAACTGACTTGAGTAATTCGACTTTGGTTGTCTCGACTTGCTTTAGCCGACTTGTATTTCCCGAATCAATTTTCTTTGACTTCGACCTTCGAGGTGATTTACTTAACTTCTACTTGGACCGACTCGATTTAGAAGAAAATTGATTTGTGTAATTTGACTTTGGTTGTCCCAACTTGTTTTGGCCGATTTGTATTTCCCTAATCAATTTTCCTTTGAATTCGAATTCTACTTGGACCTATATTTGACTTCTTTGATTCAACTTCTTCTACTTCTTGCTGAGATGTTTATACCAGACTTCTACTACATTTTGTTTGACTTTGACCTTCGAATTTTTCAATTTCAACTTCTTCAACTTCTTGATGAGATGTTTATACCAGACTTCTTGATATCTACTTCTTTTTATTGAAACACTTGATTTTTATCCTTTCTCCTTGCATTTAGTTATTAGATTTGACCCATTTAATTGTTTCGACTCGACTTAAGGTTTAACTGGCCGAGACAATTATTTCCGACTCAACTCAAGGCTTGACTGGTCAAAACTTTTATTGTTGATACTTTTATCATACTTCTTGATATCTACTGCATTTTATTGGAACACTCGATTTTGATCATTTCTCATTGCATTTAGTTATTCGACTTGACCCATTTAACTGTTTTGACTCGACTTGAAGTTTGACTAGTCGAGACAATTGTTTCCGACTTGACTTAAGGCTTGGTTGTTCAAAATTTTTCTTGCTGAGACTTTTATACCATACTTCTTGACTCTGTGACTTGTATGGATCCATATTGGTTTCTCCATTTACCCTTTTTGTCTATAAAATTTCTTTTTTTGTGCATGGATGTTAATAACACATTCCACCATAGACCATATTGCCACTAGGATGAGTGCATCAAGTTCATACAATATATTTAGTCAACTTCTATTGACATTCAAGTCACCTTCATAACACTATGTCCAATATTCAAGTCACCTTCATAACATTATGTCCAATATTGACAATTCTTGAAATTTGAGTCACCTTCATAACATTATGTTCAATATTGACAATGGTTGACATTCAAGTCACCTTCATAACATTATGTCCAATATTGACAATGCTTGACATTCAAGTCACCTTCATAACATTATGTCCAATATTGGCAATGCTTCTCAAGCCAATCAATAAATGATACTTTACCTATCTATCAAGTTTGACATCAATGACAACCAAATTTCCAACAATCTCCCCCTTTTCTATTGATGGCAACCTTAGTAAAACAATCTTACTCCCCTTGTGAATGCATTCGATATTTTGAGTCCTCTGAACTGACTTTGTTTTACTCTTTATCTCTCCCCCTTTGACAACAATGATAGAGGGGATTTATTTTCTCTTCTTGAGATGGCGCTCCCCCTGAGGTGATGCTACCCCATGAGGAGATGCTCCCCCTATATTTGTCCCATTTATTTTGGACTTTGTTTTACTGTTTATCTTTCCCCCTTTGACATATTTTTGTAGTGATCAAGTCTTTTAAACATAATCCAATGGCTTATTCATTTGATGACTAAATTAAATACTTCCCCTGCGTTTTTACTTATTCATAGGGTTTTACTGTCTTATCCTTTGTCATAACGAACAAGGGTGTGAATCTTACTAATCTTCTTAATATGTTTCTTCTTCTTCTTGATGTTATTTAGTTCTTTAATTCCAAGAGATATTTATTGTTCTTTGATGTCATTAATAAAATTTTTCTGTTCATACTCTATATTTATATATTTTGAACTCCTTTTGTTGCTTTCTTCTTGAGATATTATTTGTTTTATTCATTACGCTATTCTACAGACTTATTTTATTTTGAGAGTTAATCATCATCACCACTATTTCTTGCACCATGATCTTCTTCATATTCTTCTTTAGAAATTATTCTTCCTTGAGCTTGTTCCTCTTCATATGCAAAGCTTTGAACTTCACATTCCTTATTAGGAGTTTCATCCATCAATTTATTGTTATCAATTTCATTTTCAGGTGAAATATATTCATCATCTATCTTGTTTTTTGCTTCATATTTTCTTCTCCATATCTTTACATAAGACACTCAGTTTGATGGAATTTTCTTTTCTACATTTTCCCTTTGAGATTTATCCTCTCTTTTCTTCCAAAATTCATTAGATTTCCTTCCTAACTTGTATGGATTATTTTTCATGGCTTGTCTTCTTGATTTCCTGTAGTCTTGGGATTTGTGCCCAAACTTATCACAGTTGTAGCATCTCATGGTATGAAAAAACTTTGACGTGTGCCCAACATAATTGCATCTCCAACATCTCATTAAGTTATTTGACCTTCCTAAATTTTTCTTTTCAAGATTCTTGCATTCCAATGCTTTGTGACCAAATTTATTACAAGAAAAGCAATAACCATTGAAGGTGTTTCCATACTCGAGTATGTTGTGACATGAGAAGTTTGTCTTCTTATATGTTTCTTGTTTTTTACTTTTATAGCTTCCTTCCTTCCCAAAGTTCATTGTTTGTTTTTGGTTTGTGACTGTACCTTTTTCCTTTGAGGAGTATGATCCTTTATCATGTTTTTGAATGGTGCTCCATTTTCCACCTTCTGCTTTCTTATTGTATCCAAGACTAGTTTTGTCATCAGTTGGTCTTTGACTGTTCCAAATCCTATCTAGGATAACTGAGCTATTCTAAAATTTGACAGTTGATTTTGTCTTTTCATTCTTCTTTTTGAGGTTGATAACTTCCAATTCCAACATGTGGCACGTTTCTTCATTTTTAGTCAACTGGATCTTCAAGGCTTCTTCTCTTTCCTTAGCTTCTTCAAGTTGAGTCTTTAGATTGATGACCATTTCTTCTGTCTCATCCAAGAATTTTGTGCATTTATTATTTTTGTAATATGTTTTCAACTCTTCTATTTCTTTTGTTAGATCAACAACTTCATTCTTCAATATTTTGATTTCTTCCTTGTTTTCTAGTTGAATCCTTTTGAGGTTGATGACTTCCATTTCCAACGTGTGGCACAATTCTTCCTTTTTAGTCAACTAACTCTTCAGGGTTTCTTCAATTTCTTTAGCTTCCTCAAGTTGAGGCTTTAGAGTGTTGACCAATTCTTTTGTTTCTTCTAAGTCTTCTGTGCATTTATTGATTTTGTCACATGTCTTCAATCTGTTCATTTCTTTTGTTAGATTAGCAACTTTAGTCTTCAATCTTTTGATGTCTTCTTCTTTGTATTCTAGCAGAGTATTTTGTTCTTTCTCTTCATGGTTGTTAGATTGATCTAAATGTTGTAGTAGCAACATATATTTCTTTTGAAGTTTCTCCAACTCTTCTAAAGTGCACATAATTGTGTATTCAAGTTGGTCAAGAACATCCTTACTAACTTCAATATATAGACCATTTCCTAGTTCCATACTAATCACTTGAAATGTAGCTACAACATTAGTCTTAAAATCTAATAGTTTTTATTTACCGAATACTGAGGTATTCATCAATTCCTTAATGCAATAGTCTTCTCTGTTGATGACTAGGGTTTACATCAATTCTTTAATGGAATTATCCTCTTCTATGTTTTGTTCTTTATTTTGATTACAATTCTCTTTATATGTATTTTGTTCTTCAATATGATTGGATTTCTCCATTTCTTATTTTTGTTCTTTATTTTGATAAGAATCCTCTAGATGGAGCCATAGTACTTTAACAGAGGTGCAGTGTCCCATATTTTCTTTGACTTGGTCTGACAGTCCATTCTGGATTGGCTTTAATGCTATTGAATTATTTTTCTTTGCTTCTTTTGCAGTTTTGGATTTGTTCTTTGAGGTAGTTGAGTACCTAGGTTTAGATACTACTGAGTCTCAAACATTATATCCTCTTAAATTCATATACCTTTTCATTCTTTCCCTCCATGAAGAGTAGTTTGTTCCATCAAATAAGGGAGCTTCATTTGTGGAGAGAGCCATTTGTCCACCCATTTCTTCAAAATGTACCTTCTAGTGTTTAAATTGTGCTAAAGGAACCTACTCTGATAGAAATTGTTGTCTTAATATCAATTGAGTGGTTAAACTATAGTGAAGGAACATGCTTTGATACCAATTGTTGAAACACACATCGACACTAAGAGGGAGCGGGGTAAATCAGTGTCTGGAACTTTTGACTGCTTTTCACACTTTCATTGATTAACTGGATTAACTGAATAATATATATATGCAGTTAAATTAATTATTCATAAACATGTATAACACAAATTGTATGAAGTAGATGGAATATCATTCTTTTTTTTATTTAACTTGAATGAATACATATAAAATCAATCTTTTAATATCTTCAACTTTAACCGAAAATGGGATATCCAACTCTCTGATACAAGACTCGACTTGTAGTTCTCATATCCAACTGAGAAATGATAAATCCAATCCTCATAACAAGACCCAAGTTCTTGATCTCAGATCCAACTAAGATGTGAGGAATCCAATCCTCATGACAAGACTTAGCTTGTAAACATGCACCAACCTGATAGAATGAACATTCATTCAATCCATTATATATATATTTATATCCACAAAGACACACTTCTTCCCTTTGTATTCCTTTTCTTATATATTCCTCCAAGGGGTGCCACTTTGGAACAATGTGTCCTTTTGGAATGAAACATTGCACCCGTTCATTAATTAACACAAATGGTTAATTGATTTTTGTATACAAAATTAGACATTTATTTCGTATGAAGATTATGGAGTGTTCGAAACAAATTTTACAATTCTACGACATGGGTTTTGTGTAGAACATCTCCAATTAGCCGGCACACAAAAATTTTCCCCATAACATGTGCGAGGTGGCTTGTATAGGTGGTTCTTTGAAAGCAACTTACCCAAATTTCCCTTTCGTCATCGGATTCCAGATCTACTTCAGTACATTTTACCTTTTCATGAATGTCTAAATCGACCTCCACATATCTCCTTTGTTGGTGACTATTTAAACTCAACTTGTAAACATTTTACTTGATGGTTGATATTAAAATCAGTTCCCTCTTAGTTTCTAGTCACTAAAGATTCGACTTGGTCTCACCCTTTTTCGTATTTCCTTCCTTATTCGACCAACAATCATCTTTTGGTCGACTCAACTAGAAGAAATTCGACTTGAGTAATTCAATTCCAATCGTCCCAACTTTCTTTAGCCTTGATCCGACTTGATTTAAGTTTACTTCGACTTCAACCTTCGAGGAAATTTAGTTTACTTATTTCTTGGACCGACTCGACTTAGAAGAAAACTAAATTGAGTAATTCGACTTTGGTCATCCCAAATTGATTTAGTTGACTTGTATTTCTTGACTCAATTTTCTTTGAATTTGATCTTCGAGGTGATTTACTTCACTTCTACTAGTTTATTTAGAAGAAAACTGACTTGTGTAATTTGAGTTTGGTCGTCCCAACTTGTTTTGGCCGACTTGTATTTCCCTACTCAATTTTCCTTCGACTTCGTTGACTTCGACTTTTTTAATTTCAACTTCTTCAACTTCTTGCTGAGATGTTTATAATGAAATTCTTGATATCTACTGCATTTTATTGAAACACTCGATTTTGATCCTTTCTCCTTGCATTTAGTTATTCGAATTGACCCATTTATTTGTTTCGACTCGAATTAAGGTTTGACTGATTGAGACAATTGTTTCTGACTTGACTTAAGGCTTGACTGGTCGAAAATTTTCTTCCCAAGAATTTTATACCAGACTTCTTGATATCCACTGCATTTTATTGAAACACTCGATTTTGATCATTTCTCCTTACATTTAGTTATTTGACTTGACCCATTTAAATGTTTTGACTCGACTTAAATTTTGATTGGTTGAGACAATTTTTTCCGACTCGACTTAAGGATTGACTGGTCGAAAATTTTCTTGCCGAGACTTTTATACCAGACTTCTTGACTTAGTGACTTGTATGGATCCATATTGGATTCTCCATTTACCCTTTTTTTATAGACAATTTCTTCTTTTGTGCATGGATGTTAATAACACATTCCACCATAGGCCATATTTCCACTAGGATGAGTGCATCAAGTTCACACAATATATTTAGTCAACTTCTATTGACATTCAATTCAACTTCATAACATTATGTCCAATATTCAAGTCACCTTCATAACATTATGTCCAATATTGACAATGCTTGAAATTCAAGTCACCTTCATAACATTATGTCCAATATTGATAATGCTTGACATTCAAGTCACCTTCATAACATTATGTCAAATATTGATAATGCTTGACATTATGTCCAATATTGAAAATGCTTGACCTTCAAGTCACATTCATAACATTGTGTCCGCTATTGAAAATGCTTCTCAAACCAATCAATCAATGATACTTCACCTATCTATCAAGGTTGACATCAATGACAACCAAATTACCAATAGAGTGGTTCTGCGAATATGAAAGGTATGATGGCATTGATGTTTTTCTAGGAGATGACTCGACAACCAAAATTGTAGGAGGATGAAAAGTCAAGTTTAAGCTCATGGCTGGAAGGATTAGAACACTCCCTGGTGATATGAAAATCCCAAGATTGGCCATAAATTTGATTTATATAAGAAAAATGGATGATGCAAGGGTAAAAACAATGTTTGAAAATTGAACATGCAGGATGGTTTGAGGAGAAATAGTGTTGTTGAATGGAGTTTGGTTTGTAACTCTATATAAGATGTAGGTAATAACTATTAGTGATGGGTGTAATAGTTCCATTGTTCCCGAGAATGGATTTGAAAAAGAAAAAAACTCCTACCGTCTCTGGAGAAAAGACTATGTTGTGGCATCAAAGACTGAGGCATATCAGAGAGAAGGGCCTTCGAGTACTACATGATAAAGGTATGGTTGAAGGTATGGGAAATTTCTCTCTGAATTTTGATTTCTGTGAACATTATTTATATGGGAAGCAAAATCATGTAATATTATCCTCTGGAGCTACGAGAGAAAAAGGGATTTTACAGTTGGTGCACAATGATGTGTTTGGACCTGTGTCAGTTCCATCATTGGGAAAATATGTGTACTATGTCTCATTTATTGATGAGTTCTCGAGGAATACATGGATTTATTTACTCAAGAAGAAATTTGAATTATTTGACAAATTCAAAGAGTTTAAGGCTCTTGGGGAGAATCAGACAGAGAAGATAATTAAGGTGTTGAGGACGAATAATGGTGGAGAATTCAGTGGAAAAGAATTTGAATGATTCTGTAAGAAGTGCAATATAACAAGGTATAAGACTACTCCATACTGTAACACCCCTCCTAGCCAAGGACATCTACTCAGTCAACCGGTGATTTTTTTTTTTTTTTT